>JAQOWM010000845.1:0-62661 GCA_029041755.1 Resseliella maxima
AACCGTAGAAAAATTTTTTTTTTCAAGTTTTTCACTTATTAAGGTGAAATCTGATTAATTGAAAACTTAATAAAGACAATAGTATTTTTTAATTATGCTTTACGTTTGATTTAGTTCGAATAACATAAAAAAGTACGTAAATTTCTTACATTCCAAATATCTGCATGAAATGTTCAATACCGATCAAAATCTGATCGATTAAAATTGATTAAAAAAAACATTAATTTTTATTTTTGCTTTATGTATGAAATTTAAAATATATTATTTTTTATGTCCAATAACAAGTAGAAATAACACATCCTTAGTTCAGTGGCTCTTAGTCTATTTGATAATTTTGGTGAAAATAGTTAGAATTCAGAATTCAGGCTTCAAAAATAATATACAAAAGTAGGTAATTTTACACCGAAAACAAAGAAAAATTCGAAATGCCTTTCAATTCAAAGTAAATTCATTTATTTCATACCAATGAAACACTAAAACAATACAAACCTAAAATAAACAAAATTACTTTGTATTTAGGTCAGATGTCCTTCAATAACCATTTCTTCTTTTTCAGAAACGATTTTTACGTATGCCATATGCAGTTAACTTTCAAAAAAATGATGTTGTTTAATGAAAAAGCTCAAATTGTAATGAAGGATGAATGCTTGACATCAATGTGCTACTTGTATTGACACTCTTAAGCATCAATAAAATGATTTTCCTGCAAATAGTTCAATAAAATAATTCAAACTTTGGGCTTATCCAAAGTCATAAAAGAAGTAAAGAAGTACAGTAGTAGAAGATAATGAAGTGATGGCAATGCTTTTTCCAATGTTCATTTTCGAGACAATAAAAGAATTGAAATAAGTAGATATTTATGGACCTATTGCGTTTGAGAGTCTATATTGGCACACGATTGTGAATACAATGACAAGAAGCGTAATCAATGTATTAATTTTCGGATAATTCATCTGAAATAAGCAGTAGCGCCTCTATGACAATTACCATTGAACTGCATGTATGTGTGAAAGAAATGTGTTCGTGTACGAACATGTAGTTCTATGGCAATATTCAAAGAGACGCTGTTGTCTATTGCCAAACGTCAGACTCACAATTTTTAGTGTGAAGCCGGCGAAAAATATCCACTTATCGCAAACCTTTTTTATATAAATTCAAAACGAGTTGACGTTTCACATCCATTTTTATTGCAAAGTAAATAAGAACTGCGCAATAATGCTTGTCATCACAATGGATGGCCAAGACATGAACAAACATAACGGTAAACAAAAGGGTGGTTGGAAAGTTAATGTAGTGGTATCTACGTAGGTGCAAAAAAAACGACAGATATTCTGGCACACCCTGTACATTTAGAACCGTTTAATTTCATACCACGAGGTGTAATACAGTCGTTTAGTTTTGCAAACTCCGTTTTTACTAATTCGATGCCGTTATTTATTTGATCAAACTCTACTTCGATGAAAGCCTGACAATCATCCGCAAACAAATGACCGGTCATATTTTCGAACATGCTAAGTGTGTTATTAAAATAAAGCGAGAAGAATGTTTGACCAAAATTACTACCTTGATGAAGATCTGATTCATGACTACCGATTTTAAGTTTTTGCTGAATATTATTATCGCATTGAGTCTTTAACCAGCATGTTTACTAGCTTGCTAGTACTCCAATTTTTAATGTAAGAAATGTTTCGAATTTCTTTAATAATATAATTCTGATTATGATTATTTACTTCACACATTTGATCAAAGTTTAGATTCGGTCAAAAAAGGTTAATTTTTATCAAGTAGTGATAAATTTATCTTTCAATTTAGAAAGGCCATTGATTAATAAACAAATTGTTAATTCAATTTTCATTTTCATTTTGTTGTTATTTGTAACCTTGCTCTTGATTTCAATGAAAATGTAAAAATTGTAGAAAGTCTGTACGATTTCTACCGTGATATGAAAAGAATTATTAAAAATGAACTAATCGCCATTAGTATTGATGTAGGTCCGCATTTAATTCCATTGTTGCAATTGGAACTTCTGCAAATGTCGCAAAAAATTTTCATAGAATTCGGGATTGCACATCCTTGTTCACTGCTACAATTTCTACGAGTTAAAATTGTTCCATTCTGCATTCCTGATTACATATCAAAATGAACAAATGAACAAATGAACATGATTTTTCGTTCACTTAATTTGTCATGATGTTGGGAAGAACGCATAGACTTACGATATTTTGCCTTGAAGCAGACGGGCATTGATAAAGTGCATTTATATGTACCAATTCCAGGCATTTCAGGGTATTCAAAGGGATCGTTACACCATTCGTGAATTCCACTAATACAACTATAGCATGTATGAACATTTTCAAAAATTAAAAGATCAAATAAATATTTTTATTGGGTGTATTAATTAATTTTAAGGATTTTTGTAGTAAAATCGAGGGTTTATTTCGAAAAATTCTCACAATATATTATTATTCAAAGTATTGCCCATCGTTAGCTATGACTTTTTCCCATCTTTTTGGTAATTTGTGGATGCCGTTCCAAAAAAACTCCTCATCTTTTGAGGCTAAGAATGTATCGAGCCAATTTTTGATTCCCTCAACTGAAGTGAAGCGTATTCCGGAAAGGGCATTTTGCATCGATCGAAACAAGTGGTAGTCAGAAGGGGCAAGGTCTGGGCTATAAGGCGGGTGAGGCAGATTTTCCCATCCGACATTTTCCACGTAGTTTTTGGGCCCTTGAGCGCGATGTGGCCGAGCATTGTCATCATGGAAAATTAATGACTCATGTCTGCTCTCCCATTCTGGCCGTTTTTGTTTGATTGCTGCGTTCAATTTGATGAGTTGTTGTCGGTAGCGTTCTCCATTAATGGTTTCATTTGGTTTTAGCAGCTCATAATATAGCACACCCTTCTGATTCCCACCAAATACAAAGCATTACCTTGGCAGCGTGAATATTTTGCTTCGACGTCGATGTTGATGCATGCCCGGGTGGTCCCCATGATTTTTTGTGCTTGGGATTATCGTAGTAGATCCACTTTTCATCGCCAGTAACAATACGATGCAGAAATGACTTCTTTTTGTGGCGAGCCAGCAGCATTTCCGACATGCAAAATCTTCTTTCAACGTCTCTTGGCTTCAATTCGTGTGGCACCCAATTTCCTTGCTTTTGAATGAAACCTGCTTTTTTTAAACGTTGTGAAATGGCTCCTTGAGTAACTCCCAATGATTTTGCAAGTTCTTCTTGAGTTTGACATGAATCCTCATCGAGTAATGCTTCCAATTCTTCATCTTCGAACTTTTTAGGCTGTCCAGGACGTTCCTTGTCGTCAACATCAAAATCACCACTTTTAAAGCGTCGAAACCAGTACTCACACGTTTGTTGCGATGGAGCATGCTCACCATAAACTTCACACAGCAATCTATAGCTTTCAGCTGCTTTTTTCTTCCATTGGAAGCAGAAAAGTAAAGTTTCCCGCAAATTGCGTTTTGTTGGCACAAAATTTGACATTTTTAGAACTCAAAAAAATTATGTTGTTTACACCTCAACGAAATGACATATACTGAAAAATTTAGCGCAATAATGACGCTTCACAATGAAGTTAGTTGCAGTGTAGTCTGATTGGTTTTAATATTAGTAACGCCATCTCTTGTAAAATCCTTAAAATTAATTAATACTACCAATATTTTGCACCATCGTTAGGAATTTAATTGTTACATTTTTTAAAAAACGAATTTTTTGTATTGTGCTCAAAAGTCGTCTGTTCGATTGAACGATTGAATTGGCTGCTACGATGTTTTCTGTATCAAATGAAAAATCGCATTTAAAATTAATTCTAAATAGTTATTTCGTTTTCAATTTTGATAAAGTCATTTTACATTGTTTTACAACTTAAAGATATCCCTTTGTAAAATCATTCGCGGAGCACAATGCATGAAAGCAAATTGTTATTGGTCCAATGAATTCAATATTATACATCAATGAACATTACGATCCTGGAGTACAGTTGAGGATTAAATTGAGGGAGAGTTCCTTTTCAAAAATAATAAGATTCAATGTAGATTCCAATTAAGTTTCATAGAATATATATTTGTTGCATTACATTGAATTGAAATTAAGTTTTTGTTGTATTGTGAAAAACTGTGGAATAGAATTGTCGATGGAAAACAACTAAACATGAAGGATCTTACTGTTAAGCAAACATCGACTACTTGGCAAATTATGCAATTTTAGAGAATACGCATTTCTATTTTAGTTTTTTTTTTTATTATTTAATTGTGACTTCTGTGATTTGTGTGTTAATTGAATAAGTTGAATTCATTATTCAATTTACATTTGATTTGACCTGTTATTTATAACGCCACCTTTGGTTTGAATTCAAATGCAAACAATCCATACGATTTATACCATATATGGGTACCATAATTTATTTATATATTTTTATTTAATGCGAAACCCAAATTTATGTCAATATGTGTTCACTAGCAAGCTAGTAAACATGCTGGTCATAGACATGCAGATATTTCTATCTCGCTTTTTACTTTTGTAAAACAATACCAGTAGAATAACTTAATTTGACATTAATAATGTTTATTGAACATTTTCAAATGGTGTAATAAGAAAAAAGTGTCGATTGTTGAAAAGGTCATCTTGCGGAATTTTTATGAAACAAATATAAAGTATTTTTCTGTTATATCTCTTTGATTATTATAAAGATGAAAGAATAGTTTCAATCATCATTTTATTTAATTATTCATATTTTCTTGGAATAAAACATTGGAAAATTCAGTCATTATTTAAGATGAAAAATGGTCAAAAATTCGTGATTCCCTTGAAATTTTGTATTGTAATCGATTGAAAACATATTCAAATTTCAAAATCACACGAGATTTGAATTCCTCATACCCAAAAACCCCCGACTACATATATCACAGTTCAAAATATGAGCTGAAAAAAAAAGTTTTCTTCTTCATCTGAAAATCGTCTCCGCTCAGATTCAATTTTTAAAATTATTGTATGAAGCAATGATCACAACTAATCAAACCAAACATATAGCCGTAATTAGGGGACCCATACCAAACAGATTCACCACGTCTCGGGTCTCGCACCGATCTACTCACCCACAGTGAATTAATTCATAAATAAAAATTCAGCGTTTCATACGAATATTTCAAATTTGTTTGAAGTTCAAATAAAACTGTTATTATTTCGCCAAAACAATTGCTTTGTGACTTTCTACTTTCGCTGAATTTATTGTTACTTTAACCATAAATGGAGATACTACAGTTCAAAACCTGTGGAAAATTCCTTACACAGAAGTAAAAATGCACTTTTGAGTATAATTCGTAAGTCATTTTCAGTTTACTTTAAACGGAGAAATAGATATCGTGCCAAATTCATCTTATTTTGGTTTCAATAATGCATTTCCTCTACAAGTTTCCTTCCCAAGGAAAATGTTATAGTATGGGATTACTTTAGTTAGAGAGAAAGTTGATTTGATTATGGAAAAACGTAAAATATGTTATTTTAAGATAAAATGTAATGAATTCGTAAGAAAAATTGTATAAGTTTCATGTGTTGGATTTTCAGTGCGGAAAAGTTCATCTTACGGATGTAAGACCTCTAACTTTTTACTATTGAAAATAGAAACCGATAAGATTTTTGGTGACTAATGGGGGTATTCTATGGACTTACCAAATAACCAGTTATACGAGTATGATAAATAAATTAAATTTTATCATACACTGCCAGTCTAGTTGGGCACCAGGGCTTAATGTGAAACGTGGTACTGAACACAGTATTCCATGAAACTAATATCTATAGCAAGAATTCAATTGACGTTTTGATGATATAGTAAAATGAATACATTTTCATAACTTCCATAAATCATTCATACTTTTAGTCAATGTTTCCTCAAAGAGCTACACCTAGTGTACACTACAAGTACCCTTCAAAGGGTTGAACAGCATATAAGCTATACACCGTTGCAAAGGAGACACTTGCACCTATTTTATGACAAAGATTAATCAAAATCATAGGCACCGTTTCCCTATAATTGTCTTAAGAATTTGAACTTTTTGAACACACTACAATTACCTTTCAGAATGTTGATCAGTATATAAGCTAAATACCATTGGAGACTGGATTCTTGAGGCTATTATATAGCAAAGTCAAAAATCATAGGCATCTTTGTTCCACAATTCGTTTTGGAATTTAAATTTTCTCCTTTTTTTCGTCAATATAATCATAATCGAATACTTGGTTAAGAACCCAATTCCAAAAACAGTCCGAAGGATTAGCATTCTGAACCAAATACAAAAAACTGGGCATCGATATATAATCTAGTTCGACCCCTAAACGCCGAACAAACATTTAAAAATATAAACATACAAACATAACACGATCAGTTCAAAAATAAAAATCTTCATTTCTTTAATTCCTTTAATTCCTCTCATTCCATAATTTCAACTAGTAAAACTGGAATTGTTGAGACTTTCAATTCTTTCATTTCTTTCATTTTTGCAATTCCTTTCATTTCGATTCCATGTGTCGAAGCGAATGAATTATTTATTTTTGTTTTACATTTACTTTAATTTTCATTCAGGAATATCGATATAATTCATTTTAGTAATTTGTTCGAATTGATTTTTAAAGTTACATGCATCGGGAGAATATGTCATTTATATGAGTCACACTAGCGCTTCCTTCGAGAACCTGTGGAAACTAATATTTGCCTATTAATATGTAGGCACTAAGCCTGAAAATAGATTTCACAATTACCTCAATGTATGCTAATCAGCTATATATATCCCTCAATGTATGTTAATGTAGTCGCCCTATAGTTGCATAAATGTAATTCGCAAGCTTCGCATGAATTTATATTGATTTCTTTTTGCATTGGAAATCTCTTATCTTTACATCGCCACAACCTCTTATAACTATAGGCTTTCTATTCGATTCTTATGACAAAAAAAAATCAAATGCGACTCATACATTTAAATGTAAAATGTAAGAAATAATTCCTATAAAATTGTAAATACACTGCGCGAACTAATTTTACCGACACTCACATTTTTGAAAATATCTTCACAAAATGAAAAGATTTCGATTTTTTTTTTTATTGCAATTTTATTACAAGCTATTTACTGAAATATCACAAAAACATTATAAAAAAAAATTTGTATTTATGGTATTTTTTTTGATTTTTCGATTTTTCGCTCCCAAAAAGTGCGAACTAATTTTACCGACACTTGACATTTCGAACAAAACAAGTAGTGTTGCTTAAAGTTTTTGCGATCTGTTTTGATGTAATTTACCGTTATGCATCTTTTTACGTCTATTGGTGCAATTTCGCAATAGTTATTCACGCAGTTGTCTTCCAAAATTCAAGTCGATCAACAATGGGACACGGTAAACGATTAACTTGACGCCGAAAAGGCCAAAATTTCTACATTAAAAGACTATACAAAAATGTCAAATCGTCAGATAGCATTGGAAATAGGTCGATGGCAGATGACGTTGTTGGAAATTTTCTCAAAAATCGCGAAAACTATGGCCAAAACAAGCACACCGGTCGGCCATCAACCGTTTCAACGGCGCAAAAGCGGCTTTTAATTCGATGTGCGGCGAATAGTTTCGAGTCTGCCCGGCAATTAAGGACTGAAAACAATTTGTCTGTTGGTGTTCGACGTGTTCAAAAGATTTTAAAGTGGTTCACAACGTGTATATGCGATTGACGATCTTATCGAAAATTTCTGCAGAAATTTTTTTTCTTATGAATTTAGTTATGAACCAAATATATAGAAAATACCGCCTCTAGCAGCAATGCATAACGGCAATGATGAAGGGCACTCTATTCTCATTTCCTTATGTACTCCGAAATTGTTACACCCAAAATGAGTACTTATGCAATTGTAGCATTCGAAGGCATATGTATAAAAAAATATTTCGATTTGGTGCAAATATTTTAACTATTTAATCGTGATTTCATAAGCATTTTTTAGCAAAATTAAATTAACGTACCTGACTGAATAATGGCAACAAACAAAAAATTCCAATAGCTACATGTCCCTTTAAATTCATTTTGTTCGGATTTCAGCGTGTTTTTATTTGCCTTTCAATTTGTTATGAACATATACGTACGTATTAATTAATTTATTCTTTTTCGAATATATAGTTTTTTGTCGAAAAATTTCTGGTTTTTTGAATTGCAATGAGAATTTGAAGTCGTATGTTTAGTTTATGAGCGATATGCCTACTACTTCGATATCTGATGTAAGAAATGTTTATATTTATCCCTTTCTTTATATAATTCTAATGATGATTATTTATTTCACACATTTCATTTAAGTTTAAGGTTCGGTCTATTAAGGTTAATTTTTATCAAGTTACGATGCATTTATTCGCATTTGCAATTTGTCATACAATCCAATTAAAAATAAATAACATTTACATTGCATATTTAGTCACATTGAGAACATGACATATCAAATAGCAATCATTGAATCAAATCGAATCTTAACATTTATTCATTGATTTAACATTTGGTTTAGATTTTCCTAACGATTTTTTGGCTAATTTGGGAAGGTTATCGGGAACGTTATCGTCATCGTCACCCAGAAGTGTAGTAATTATTTTGCTTCTTCCATTGCAATAGTCATCTTGGCAAGTTTTGCAAGAAATGTTCATGCAATGTACTATCTTTAGATCATTACATACTTCTTGAACGTTACAACCTCTAAGAATGTCATTTGCCCCTACATCAATTACTAATTACATAAAAAATAATATCAACTACGATTATTATCATTTAATATTTTTGACCAAAAAAAAGTTAAATTCAATGTTTTTCGAAATCATTTACTTCAAATTGTAAATCAATCAACGTTGATCGAAAACCTTTATACAAAATTTCTTTGAAAAAAAAAAAAAAAAAAAAAAAAAAACAAGAAACAAAATCTTAAAAAAATGTATGGAATAATGTATAGACTTACCAGATACACTAAGGGTAATGATAATTATTTAAAAATTTCACACATTTTATCAATCTTTAGATTCAGTCTATTATGGTTAATTTTTTATTTGCCACACCCCATTAAATAACATTCACATTCTTATATATATTATATATTCATTTATATTGTTGTTTTCATATCATTTTTATTACGCATTTTTGTCTGAATCTAACATTGCATTGAACATATTTTTAATCTAATTTTCATTTGATTTGAGTGTTCTAACATTGCCAATGATTTCAATGCAAATGCAAACATTTCTGAAAATCTGTACGATTTCTAACGTGTAATAAAAAGAGTTGTAAACAACGCACAAATTGCCATTAATAATGATGCCGGTCCATATTTAGTTCCATCGTTGCAAAAGTCAGTTTTGCAAGTTTCGCAAAATTCTGGCTTTTCAATCGTTTCCAAGTTTCCATACTTATTTATTGTATTGTCTTTACATATGGTTTCAGTGCCACAACCTCTACCAATTGCAGGTTTTCCATCCACCTCTGGGTAGATAAAAAATAAAATTGAATAAGAATGTAAGAAATAATGTCATGAATGCAAATGTCGAGCTTTTCAAAAAGTTCTGTATAATATATTTTATTCTTTTTTTTTTAAAATATAAATGGAAAAATGCATAGACTTACTGACTTTAACCTTAACGCAAACGGATCCTGACAATGGACACTCAATTTTACCAATTTCGGGTACTTTGTCCTTATCAAATGGATCCAAACACCATTCTTGCTGAGGACCATAACAAAGATAGCATTTGAGGGAATATGCTATGAAATTTAAAAAAAAAAAAAGGAAAAATATTTTGATTGGATGCAAATATTTTAGCTTTTCAAGCGGATTTTATGAATATTTTTTGAGCAAAACTAAATTAACGTACCCGATTGAATGACGGCAAACAGCAAAATTGCCACAGCTACAAGTTTTTCCAAATTCATTTTGTTCGGTTTTCACCACGTATCTATTTATTGGTCTTTGAATTACTTAAATAAATATAGATTAATTATTTTTTTTCTCTTTCGAATATATAATTTTTTTTTTTCCAAAGTTTCCTTTTTGCCTTCAAATGAGAATTTATTTGAATTATGTTTAAAAATCGTCTGTTCGATTTATGAGTTGACTGGCTACTGAATTGATTTAAATTTTTTTGCTCGTTCTTTCAATGAAATATTGGCTACTACGTTGATTTCTTCAGTTTTTCATGAGCATTTTCGATTTTAGAAAAAATCAAACTTTCTTCTATAATAATTTTTGAAATTCAAATGAAAAATTCCGTTAAAACTAATTATGAAAAAATGTTTTTTCTTTAATATTTCAGAAAATGTGATATAAATGAGAGATAAAATGATTTTAATTGAAAGTTTAATAAAGGAATTTTCATTGTTCAACCAATCAAACATATTCATTTGGATTGCAATGCTGAACAAATTGAAGATATTCACGATATTATGAAAAAAATCTTATTTGTAAAAAATGCTAAATTCAAATATTTCTTGAATTGATTAAACATTTTGCTGCATCAAAATATGTTCATAAGAATCTTAAAAATTGTGCGTGGTATAATAAAATCGAAGAAATTTAAATGTTCAAAGAAAGGATTGGATACTTTTGAAAAGTGTTTTCAATTGAAACTATCGATTCAAATATGCCCAATAATTGAAAGTTAAAATTAAATTAAATTTCGAATTCTAAGTAGTTTTCACTCTGTATGAGTTTGTTGAACATTATTAAAACAATCGCTCTATTTCAATTCTTGAAAATAGAAGTAAACAACTTGCTTTTAACTTTTGTCTTTGCATATTAATTACATTATTTCCTTGATTTCCAATATAAATTCAACGAATTTTTTGACCCATTGTCAATGAATATGAAAAATGCTGACCATTTTCTCTTTCTCTCTCTCTCTCTCTCTCTCTTTTTAAACTTTCTCTAGGGGACACTGTTCAGTAAAACTTATTTCTTGCAAACCTATTATTATTTTGAAAGAAAAATGATGTTGATATTTGGTCATTCACATAAAACTCATATATGGAAATCGTTTTCAAGAAGGTCTTAATTAGTTTTTGAACTTTGATGTAAAACTAAAACTTTGATATAATAATTAACAAAAATGAATTAAAACAAGAATGACAATTCTAAAGCTGTTGCCATTGATGATTGTAAGTAATGTATTTATATGAATCATTTGAATATAATCATTTAACAAGTAGTGTATAACGTAGCAATAATCGATTCAATCGTCTCGGAGACTTTACAAAAGTAAAATTTTCAACTTGAATTTAACTGATTTCAAAGGAGGTGAAAAAAGACATTCCAAAGAGGTAAAATTTTAGAAAAAATCATGCTTTTCTTGAAGATTTGAGTCGAATCATTCGACAAGGTTTTGATTAAATTTTTATCGAAGAAATTTCAAAATTGTACATTGAGAATGCTTTTCTTAGGAAAAATGCAAGCTTTGAAGAACAATCACTATTATTTGACTCTGCTTGGAATCAGTTCAGATCAAATGCCAAGACAAACGAATGAATTTTGGAAAACAATCAACTGTTATTTTATGTTAATTGGCTTAGTGATAATAATGTTGATTGGAACGGTAATTTATGTTTTTCAAAATATGTATCATTTGAGTTTGGCTTTGCGAGCAATTCTTGTGGCTTGTGGAAGTATGCAATGCACTGGATCATACGTGAGCATTGGATTGAAAATGAAAAAAGTGAAACAATTACAGATCAGAATTCAAGAGTTTGTTAACAATGGTAAGAGTTTGAGATGGGGTCGATGAGTTTTTCTATACAATTTTTATTTCATTAAATTTCAATTTATTTATTTAATTATTTTTTTTTTTTTTTTTTGCAAAAATGTCGATTTTTTTCGAACCAAACTTAATTAGAAGTGGACCCATCTGAAATGAACATTTATATGAAAACTGAAAAAACTTGCCGAAAACTAACGAAATTCATATCAATTGGTTACTTAATAGATGCGGCTGCATTGTTCATAGCCGCAGCCATTTTCTCATTTTACTGCATGTGGGTGGGAAATTTTGATACAACAAAATGGCTGTTACCATACAATTTATACGTTCCATTTGATACATCATCGACTTATCTGTGGTATGTTTTCTGGTTAATTCAATGTTACATCGCATTAGTTTATTCATTGAGTGCCACATGTGTGACGACATATTTTGTCAGCTGCTGCTTGTACATCGCAGCAATTTGTAAACATTTTAACTGTTTAATGCATACATTTAATTCGTCCATTGAACAAAATCGAAGGAATTATGATGTTGAATTGAAAAAACAATTACAGCAGCCAATCAATGGAAAATTGCAATTTAAGAAGATTATTGAATTGCATGTTACGATTTATGAGTGAGTTGTCCATTTTTTTCTCACAAAAATATTGAATGATTCGCCATTTTTCTTCCTAGAATCTCTGAACTATTTGGCAATGTTTGCAGTGGCGTAATATTTTGGATGCTTTCTGTGAATGTTGTCTTCTTTGCATGCGCTTTATTTCAATTAGAAAATGTAAGAGTTGTTTTTGAACAAAAAAAAAAAGAAATCGAAATAATTTCGCCTTTGTCAACAGACAATTGACAATATGGACATAATGATTATGTACGATTTTCTTTGCTTGATTGTATCACTTGCATGGCCATTTGGTCTTTGCTATGGAGCAACATTATCATCGACAGGTGGCTTCTCAACAGGCTATAGAGTTTATCAAACTGAATGGTATCAGTTTCCAAACAATTTTATCAAATGTATTCCACTTGTAATTGCAAAATCACAACGAGAAATCACATTTAATGGATTCAATTTGGTTGGATGTAATTTGGAAAAATTCGTTGGTGTAATGTATCCATTTTATTAAAAAAAATGAAAAACAAATTTAAGGAATATATTTCTTTTGAAATTTTTTCTTCATTCGATATTTTTTACAGATGATTAACACAGCGAGCAAATTCTATCTTATGTTCAGAAGCGTTGCAAATCGTTAAATGGATTTTTGAAAAAGATAATGAAATTTTTCATGGGAAAATTCTATGAAAACAAGTGCGATAATGCGAAGTTTCTATAAAGGTATCGGAATAGATTTGATTTTTCAAGAATTTCGGGAATCAATTTCAACCTTTAAAAAACCATGTTATCAAAAAACATTAATTAATCAAAAAATATATCGAGTATTTGTTTTTCGTTATAATGGATTTTTCTCAATATTCATTAAATTTGTTGCTTGAAAAGAAAAATTTCAATTTTTTAGTGCGAAGGTGTCAGTCGAAATTCGGTTTTCAATGCAATGAAAATTTTGAAAGGCTCATCGATTGTAGAGAATGTAGTTACTTTAAAAAAGGTCAACAATGGCTAATAAAAATTGATAAATTGTAAAAATTCGAAATATTCGGAAACAAAGAAGTCGGTGATGTCATTTTGTTGAGTCTTTGAAATAAACTAATACGCAAATAATTTGATACTACGTGGCTCTTCCAGATTTGAGCATATAATGTTATTTCTGAATTTATTATTATTCATTTTTCTTGGTTAGGCACAAAAGCAAGAGTTTCTATCAAAATTGATTCATTATATTGCTCAATAATATTGATCCAATAATCATATCTTGAATTTCATGAGCAAAGTTTCATTGTTCAAGTTTCAATATAAAGTCAACAATGTTACGAACACCCACACAAAAAACACTCTTTTTTTTATTGTGAAATAAAACTGATACAATACTTGAATCACTCAAGTGCAATTACATTGTTAATAATGGAAAAAAAATTGATGAAAATTGATAAAGTAATAATAAAACTGATGAAAAGTTGAAAATCTATGATAAAAGAAATTCAATTGCGTCGAGAGGATACTCGTCCATTTTGCCTGATATTATATCGATAAACAATAATTTCGATAGCGAATACAATTCCAGCGAATACAAGTGGAATTAAACACCATGTTATTGGTCCAAGGAATTGAGGAAGTGTGAGTGGTTGAAAATCATCCTCATCCTCATCAATGGAATGCATTTCTCCGCGTAATTTACGAACAAATGTGGCGAATGATTCATAGAAATGATGTAATCCATTTTCGGACAATGAGCTGGACTTTTGATCGATATTTTTGATTAATCGTTTTGGAATGTATTCTTTGCTACTCACATAATATTGAATATTTATTGTGCCTGAAAATGAAATCAAAATATCAACGCATTTAAAAATGATTTTAAATCATTTAGCAAATACGTACAACACAGAACATTAGAACTAAATTTCAAATTGGAAATTACCCAAGTTTTCTTGCAATTCATCAAATTCGCGAGATTTCTTTGAAAGAATTCTCAACATTTCAACAGAAAACACATGGCACACGTATGCAAAAGAGTCAGAATGTTCTCGAATTAATTTTGTAAAAAGTTCAAGTCCACCGTAGCGAATATTCGCACCAATTTTTTGCCTTCACATAAAAAGAGAATTAGTTCAATTTTAAAGAGAATTTACGAGTCAATAAAATTCCATGGTTTGAAAAAATTACGAAAGAAATCAAATGAGAAAAATCATTTGGATTTGCTACCTCAATGATGCCTTGATAATTTCTTCGTCATTTCTTAATGTAAATGGAATGTAAATTGGTGGATTGACTTTAGCCAATTGATCAAATGTCTTGATGCTTTGCACTTTAAACAGGAATTGTGGATAAATGGTCGATTGAAGCCAAAATGTCATTGTAAAAAAAGTTGCAACGAAAATAATAGCAAAAATCCATCTTTCCAAACGATGGCGCATGCTCAAATTTCCACCTCCAATAATAGCAATCAATACATCGATATAACACGAAATGAAACCATCGCGTCTAAGTCTGTTCTGACGGCGTATGTAGCATAATGCAGCTGCACTCAATAATCCAAATAACAAACACACGGCAAATATCACATTTTGCAATTCATTTAAATACATTCTTTCTGTTTGTTGCTTTGCTCCTATGCCATAAACAAACACAATCACCAATTTCGTCGATTGATATGGATACAAAGCAATATCAGTGTATTCATCGTTTTCAAATGGAGTTGGAATTAAATTAAATTGAATTTTTCTGGAATGATCGGGTTGTAGATTTTTCCTGAAGATATTGAACAAATTTTTATGAAATGCTACAACTGAAAAATGTCCAAATCAACAATAAAATTTAAAAATTGTTTCTTTTACTTACACTCGATCATTTTCAATTAGTTTGTATCCGGTCAATATTTCTTTATAAAATTTTCGACTATTGAATTGAATAGGTTGATCAGTTGTCCATTTTTTTCCATATTCATCACTCGGTGCTTTTGTGCAAAGTAATTTTATAACATTCACAAATGTTGCATCCAAATTTCGAAAATAAAAATTAGCAAAAAATGGACTACCGTCCCAAACCTCTGATATCTTTTTAATTTTTGTATTTTGCTCACAATTTAAGAGTAAAACATAATTAATCGTAAGCAACCAATCTTTTTCATATTTTTCGAATGTTGCGTCGAACAGATTCTTGGGCGTATTTTCATTTTGTATATAAATGAGTTCAATTGAGCCACTTAATTTATCATTTTTTCGAATCCAATAAACACATACCGAACCATTTACTGTAGTGTTGTAAGTTAAGATCAAGGATTTTGGGAAAATAATTTCTGGATTTGCATTGAAATGACTTGACTCAATTTTTTTTTTGATTTTTCCAAAGGAATTCGAATTAAATGGAAAGACGAAAAGACGATAGAATGTGAAGAGTACCTTGAATTTATCGATATCTTTCGACAAATGGTCGGGGTCGATGAAAATTAGTTGGAGAATATGATCTGTACGTTGGTCTGGTTTCCATGGCAATTCAAACGGTTCGGTGATGTCAGTGAAGATCCATGGAATGGAACGAGGACAATGCGATTGAAGTTCGTTTGTTAATTGATCCACTTGAATGGAACCCGGATCGTAGAGAATGTGACTGGTTCGAAATTGGCCATCAATGAATAAATGGCAAATAAAAAGTGCCAAATTGTGAAAATTCGAAATATTCGGAGACAACGAAGTTGACAATGTCATTTTGTTGAGTGTTTGGAATAAACTAATGCGCAAATTATTGTTCTAATACGTGACACCTGTCGAATTCAGGTCAAACAATACAGTTCTGGTTTTATTTCTAACCGTTTTACAATACTTTAATATCAGTAGAAAATATCAGCGTATTGTAAAATTCAACAATCAATAAAAAGTGGTTGCCAACACAAAACTCTCGAAATGCACACCTTTTTATTGCTACATAAAATATCATACAATGCTTGATTTATTCAAGTGCATTCATATTATTCTGAAAAAAGGGATGGAACAACGAAGATAAATGTTTTCTTTTTTAATGGCATCGAGTGAACATTCACCGATTTAGTATTCGATTGTACGAGTAGAAGTAAGCAATAAAGCTTAATAAATGCAGTATAAAAAAGCCCAGAAATTCCTGAACTTATCGATGTTTTTTGGAAAATTGTCTTGAAATCGCTTTCCCTTATAATTTCCGAAAAAGTGTAGCGAACGGCTCAAAGAGTTGATTTTTTTCGCAATAAAATATGAGTTTTCTTTGACGAAAATGCCGTAAAATGCCTATTTTGGACACTTTTCATACAAAAATCATTATTTGCACTGGATTGTATCTCCATTTAACGGATTCACTATGCGGTCACCATCCATGGCTGAAAATTTAATGAATTCTATTCCTGAACTATCCTAACAATTCTGCATCATCAGATTTTTTTTTGGGCTCGTTGGGAATGAGCTATCGTGTTAACAAATTTTTGCGTACAGCAATCAAAAGTTGTCATTCGTTTTACTTTTCCGCACACAAGATGTTGTGCGTAAAAGTATTGTAATCGGCCAGAAATAGGCATTTCACGGCATTTCGCCAAAGGAAACTCATATTTTTTTGCGAAAAAAATATAGGTCCTCGAATGTCGAAGAGTTGGCTCCATTGTTTATTCGGTCCCCTGATGAGATTTTCGGAAGAAAATTACACTTTAGTACGTAGAATCTAGCTATGTTTTTCAGTCTTTAACAATTTAAAATTTTAAATTTTTTAAGACTGAACAAAACATAGCTAGATTGAATGTATTGGAGACTCTCTTTATACACATACATAAGGACAAAGCTGTTAATCGAGACAACGGTCCATATAGCTCAACTCTTTTCTCTCTGTTTGCTTGACAAAAAGAAACTTTATGCTGTATTTGTTTGAAACACATGGAGCGATTGATTTTATATTGTATACTGAATTTTGTCTGTTACACTTGTAATACTCTTTAGTCGATTTTGTTCAACTGATGATGATGTGTCATTTGCATCGAAACAATTGTACTGAATAAAAAAATATCAATTTTTACGTAACAAAAGGTGTCTCGTTTGTAATTAATTCAAATAACCAGTTATTACCTGATTATTGAGAAGAATGGCGAAGATTTTTGGAATAACAGAAATGATACTGATTGGTAGATACTCGGATATGGATGTAGGATTAGCAACTTTATAAAGTTGTTTAATGATGATTTTGTTCCAATCAGCTGGATAAACATTATGGAAAATGCAATAATTGAAAATGAAAATAACATGCGAAAAAAGCATACGCGAATTCATCAAAATGGGTTCAACCTGGAACCAAGCATCAAGTGCAATTTTATTTAAAAACAAGATGTCTTACATCCGTAAGATGAACTTTTCCGCACTGAAAATTCAACACATGAAATTTATCTAATTTCTGTTACGAATTCATTACATTTTATCTTAAAATAACATGTTTTACGTTTTTCCATAATCAGAACAACTTTCTCTCTAACTAAAGTAGTCCCATATTATAACATTTTCGTTTCATTTATAAAGGAAACTTGTAGAGGAAATGCGTTTTTGAAACCAAAATAAGATGAATTAGGCATGATATCTATTTCTCCGTTTAAAGTAAATCGAAAATGACTTACAAATTATGCTCAAAATTACATTTTCATTTCTGTGTAAAGAATTTTCCACAGGTTTTGATTTGTAGTATGTCCATTTACAGTCAGTAGAATATAAAAACCTAATTGTTTTTGCGAAATAATAATAGTTTTACATCTAGGGTTATCTATCTCTTGCGAATGCTGCGAATCAATTCGAATGTTCACAGCAAATTGCAAATGGCTCACGAATACGAATGCGAATGCGAATGCAACCATGACACTTTTGGCATCCATTTTGCGACTGAATGAGATTTGTCAATGGTTCACGCATTCACAATCCTCTCAATGAATTAAAATGTATGTACGCATTTGCATTCGTATACAAAAGTGTAATTTTCCACTAAAAACCCCATCTAGAGACCAAAAGAACAACGGAACCGGCTTTCCAGTGTTCGAAGACCTATATTTTTTTTCGCAAAAGAATATGAGTTTCCTTTGATTTTGTCAAATGCCGTGAAATGCCTATTTTGGACACTTTTCATACAAAAATCATCATTTACCAGACATGTTAAAAACTGAATAAATATCAGTCAAAGCGTAACAAACACACGGGGAATATTGTACCGCAAGCGTTTACGCAACGATTTAGCAGATAAATTTAGTTGCTAAATTTATCAGCAGATATTTATTCAGTACATGAACATGTCTGTCATTTACACTGGATATATCTCCACTTAACGGCTCATCATCCATGATTGAAAATTTTATAGTTTCTATTCTTGAACTATCCTAACAATTCTGCATCATCAGATTTTCTTTTGGGCTCGTTGGGAATGAGCTATCGTGTTATTAAATTTTTGCGTACAGCGTACAGCGTACATCGTACAGGGTACAGCGTACAGGGTACAGCGTACAGCGTACCACACACTCACATTACGACGATCTAAAAACTGATTTTTCGTGTTCTCCTACGTTCAAAACGCCGAGAAAAATATATTCGAGTGCCCATAATTTTTTGACCGATTACAATACTTTTACGCACAACATGTTGTGTTAGGAAAAGTAATAGACCAGTCATTATACTTGTGCTATGGATATAGTTGCTGCTATTTGATAGGACCTATTTCATAGTTGCTATTTAACTGTGTGTGTGTGTTTCAACAGCACACTTCGATTCCCCTCTCACACTTATTATTGCGGCAATAATGAAGATGCAATGATTGTGAGAGGAGAATCGAAGTATGCTGTTGAAACACACACACACAGTTAAATAGCAACTATGAAATAGGTCCTATCAAATAGCAGCAGCTATATCCATAGCACAAGTATAATGACTGTAATAGACTATGATCTATCATAGAAATTGAAATTATATCCCGTTCACATGTTCAGTATATACACGTACACAAAATTACTCGTACTCTACTTAACTCGAACAGTTTCTCGTACAACTGTAAATGAAAAAAATCGCTTCTCTGCTTAAGACGATCTAACTTTATTGTGCATTTACTACTGTATTTATACAAATTTCTTGGTGCAAATAATTTCATGGTTTGTTTACTGTCTCAAATTTTTACTTTTCCGCAAACAACATGTTGTGCGTAAAAGTATTGTAATTGTTCAAAAAATTAAGGGCACCTAGGGAAAAGTAATATGTCTCGAATGGATCTATTTTTTCTTTAGATTACAATTGAAAATAATGGTGTTGCCACAAATCAAATCGCTAAATGTCATATTGTAAATTAGTTAAGAATCAGTTCTTGCCAGGACGGCAAATAAACAAAACACAAAGTATAAATCGTCTATGTTCTTTACTTTCATTCTTTTCACGCATAGCTCACATTTTTCCAGTATTACTTTGTCATGTAATCCATTAGTTTCAGTTTCGGTTGAAGATAATAAAAACTAATGCATTTACGCGGTGCACCTAAAATGATTTCACCTTAGTGTTCTGATGAAATCGATATGAATTTGCTTAATGGAATCATAAAATTAATTGAAAATATCCAACTGTGGCTTCCAAGACAAAAATCACATCCACGTCAGTTAAATGAGTTAGTTCCTATTAAAACCTTAATAAAATGACATTGTCAACTTCGTTCTCTCCGAATATTTCGAATTTTCACAATTTGGCACTTTTTATTTGCCATTTATTCATTGATGGCCAATTTCGAACTGGTCACATCCTCTACGATCCGGGTGCCTTTCAAGTGGATCAATTAACTACCGAAATTCATTCAAATTGTCCTTATTTCATTCCATGGACCTTCACTGACGTAACCAAATCATTTCAATTGCTATTGCAACCAGACCAACGTACAGATCACATTCTACAATTTATTTTCTTCGATCCGAATCATTTTCCAAAAAACATCGATAATTTCAATAAGATTTTCACATTTTATCATTTTTTCGCATTCCCTGGATCGTTTCCTTCTTCATTCGATAAAAATGGATTGCATCAAAAGGAAAACTATGAAGGTATTTTTGCCAACTCACTCATATTGACTTATGACACGTCAGCAAATGGTTTGGTATGTGTTTATTGGATTCATAAAAATATCAAATCAATTGAGCCAATCTATAATCAAGATCAAAATGAGCTCAAGAATTTGTTCGAAGCAGTGTTTGAAAAGTATGAAAAAAATTGGGTTTTGATGATTAACAACGTATTATTGTTTACGTGCACATACTATGATTCAAAAATTCAAAAGTTAGCGGAAGTTTGGAATGGTCTTCCATTTCTTACAAATTTTTACTTTAAAAATTTAAATGTGAAATTCATTAATACTATAAAACGACATTGCACGAGTGAACTCAGCTATGATTCTGTGAAAAAAATTCCAATTGAAAGTAGAAAATCTTACAAAGAGCTTACAAATCAGTACAAAAACATTGAAAATGAAAAAATGTAAGTTTAAAATCCCAATTTCTTATAGATTCAATGGTGGTAAAATAGAATAAATGACTCATCGATGAAAGATGAAAATAAATAAATCATCGATGACGAAGAAAGAAATTGAATTTAATATTCACATGTTAACCCAGTTTGAAATCATTTGCATACAAATATGAAACCATTGCCAGCACATCCGAAAAAAAAATTGTTTTTTACACTCTACGCTTTTCCTCTAGGCTAGTATACTTTTTTAAAAATGACATTCCACTGTCAAAGAGAGCGAATCTTACTTAGAATTGAACTGAATCGCATTGAATCTTAATAGTTAAAATACAACAAAACCCAAAGAATCGCATTGAATCGCATTGAATCGCAACGTATGTAATATCCGTCTACCGGTGACGTATCGTTGCGATTCAATGCGATTCTTTGTGTTACCATGTTATTTATTTATCTTGCGTTTCAGTTCAATTCTATGCACAATTCGCGCCTAGCTTTTCATCTAAAAAAAAAACTTTTTTTTCGATCATTTGCACCTTTTTGTTATTATTTCAACTGAAACTTGAAAAATAAATGCATTCATTCCAGAATAAATTGTTTAAAGCAGATAGAACTTTGAAGGTGAAAATAAGAGCAAATTGTTATTCGTTTGCTATTAAATTTATTCAAAAATAAAAAAAATTGTGTCGTACCGATCGTCAAACCAGAATATATTACAGTTGTTTTGAACAATTTACATGAACATTTTTGCCATTTGATGTGTATTTAAAGAGTCATGCCATTCAATGAAATCATCATAATATTCAAGTCAATTTACTCATTCGAACTAACTATTATAAAGATGAAGTGGTTGAAGCAATCGATTTTATTCAACTTCCTGACAATATATTTGGTATGAAATACTTTCATTTCGCAATTATTTATCATTTTTCTTATTTTTCACACGATTTTTTTCATTCAATTTACAATTTCAAGTTACCTAAGTTCACATTTTCGTAAAGATTTTCTTAATTTTTTTTACTTTTCCGTGTAAAACAAAGAATGTTTTCGTACATTCATTCTATCGATCGGTTTAATTGAATTTTAAATCGCTTTTCTTTTGTATTGCTCTAAGGCACTTCTTCATTCCTGTATTTCATGTTTGATTTATTTATTTTTTGCCACTAATATCAGCTTAATAGTATTGAAGTGAAATGATTCAGTATTGGATTAATAATGAATCTTCAGAAAAATGTTGTAATTTCTAATGTGAAAAGTGCGATGTGTTCAAAATTATTGTTATATAAGTCCTAATTTATTTTGACCAAAAAAATGAATATTTCTTCATTTATTTCATTCATATTTAGATATTCAATTGCGATGTTAATGCAAATCAACCAACTGGTAAGTATTCTAGTATATACTGATAAATAGAAACAACAAATTAGAATATTTGGAAAAAAATATGAAAAAAGGAAAAAAAGTGGAATTTGAATTCAGTTTAGCTGAAATTTTGAGAATAGAGGAATTTTTAATCAGAATAAGAAATATTTTCTAGAAAGAAATTCACCCAAAAACCAAAAACAAATAAGACAACTTAGGAGCGATTCACGAACTAGAAAACTAGAAAACTACCCAATTTAGAAAATAGTATCGCTTCTTGTAAAACCCCTCCTCATAATACTAAAGTAAATATAGTTAATCTGACATCATGAATGAATTTTATTTTAATTTTGGACTCGAATTTTTTTAATTATTTACTTTTTCAATTGTATTCTTTATATGTTTTACATATTACATCCGAATTTATTGTAGTAGTAAATTTTTATAGAATAAGTTGGAAAATTGCGACAAAGTTCATAAGAGTCGAGACACACTGGGAAATATTCTCATACATCATTGGAAACATTGTTTCCATGTTTTCTGAATATTGTTTCAATGAAGATGTTTCCAACTTGAAAAGTTCCAATTCAAATGACCAAATATTTACGCACAGTAAAGACAACATATTGAGCAGATTTTTTTCCCCATTTCTAAAAAATGCTTAACAGATAATTTGGATCGTGGATATTATATAAAAAACTATTTTAAAATATCGCACATTTCTAAAGTTTTTCTTGTCTATTAGAAAGTATGATTCAATTTCATTGTTCCTTCAGAAAATAATTATAATTAAATCAATTTATTTAATTGTATGAACCAGTAATTTTTGCTCCTGTCTGTACACCAAATGTTCCGAATATTGTCAACGTGACCAGTACATTTAAGGAAGCTATTGATAAAGCATTGGTTGATTTTGGTATAGAAAGAGCTGGTGGTTTTGCCATGAGCGTGTACATTAAAACATTTGAAGATTTAGCTGAAGCGGCAACGCTTGAACTACAACATACTAGTAATAATGTCATGAATTTGGATCATTTGCTCATAAGATTAGATAGATTACATCTTGGAAATATAGTTAAATGTGCGGAGACACCCTGCCTTAATTATCTTGCTGAAAATTTAAGGGTATTTGCTTTAGGAAATTCGGAATTTCGACAATATCCAATGATGGCGATCGGATCATTGTTTTCAATATCAGCAGCAATTAATGGCGTGACCAATGATAATTATTCAATACATGTTTCGCCGCATTATGAACAATTAACATGCCAAGCACTTCTTACACTTCACGAATATCTTTCGCATACCATTGAAAGTCGTTTGAATAAAATTGCAATTTATGTAAACGATGGTGATACGTTTGATGCTGATCGAATAAAATTCGAATTGATGACCAATATTTTAAAGGAACCATTTCACTCCCGTGGAAATACCGTAAGATGTGTTCATGTTTCACAAATAAGTGGAGTTACGCGAGATAGACGAAGACGTCCAAACGATTATATTCAATATTACTTGAAAGATCTTATGGGTGAAAATATTTATTACACTACATTTGAAAATGATTCGGGAAATATCGAATGTTTAACTGATTACATGCGATACATTAAATTTCGTGTTGAATCATTCTTTTATATTTCGATAAGGTATATGGAAAGCTTATGTCGTCACCCAATTAATACATCACCAACAGTAACAACAGGTAAATCACTTCAATAAACATACTTGCACATTTCACTTCAAATGAAATTTAATCATTTTTTTTTTTCTCATTTACAGCAGCTGGATATTTAATACTTAAAATTGAGAAAATTTATTGGCCATGTACACTAAGGTGTTTCCGAGAACTAAAAATTAAAAAAGGGGGTGGCTTGAATTAAAGAGTACAAAATTTTATGTCAATTGATAGTATTCACAAATCGTTGCAATTGATATTCACACTTCCGAAGCAAAAAATGAATTTTATTATTGCTTCTCGTATATATAGAAACGAACCTTTAGAATGGTTGACATTGTATTGTTTATGAATGTTGACAGATCTGAAGCACATTTCAAAACGTCAAATCTAAATACAAACTTTGATGTTTTAACTGATTCGTGTCTTTACAGTAGATTTTCTCTTGTAATTGATATTGAATCACATTGGAATCTTATTTGATTTGATTTTATTTCATTTTATCGAAGCATGTGTATCATATTTGATTTTGTGCATAAAGAAAGTGTTTCATTGTAAATAACTTGATAAAAAAACACCCAAAGTGAACAAAAATGGAAATTCCCACTGTATAGAAAGAAATTTAAACAATGAAGTGGTTTCAATATCAATAAACAATAGATGGACAAAATGAAATGATTCTTAGTTGTGACAAAACGGTGTTTTACAATGTGATCATGGCCAATCTGTGTATTTCAAATTTCAATGGATTCTTTGTGATCGTTTGCAAATTTTTGGTTGCCGTGCAATTTTTATATTCGGCGACCATTTGTTTATGAACTCTCACATTGATACATACAATGAATTCATTTCAAAGAGATAAAAATTATCCAGTGGTATTTCAAAATGTGTCAAGTGTTCGTTTCGATGTTATGTTGATTTGTTACTGTTAGTTTTCGATAAAATTCGCCTCAAATCATCAGAATTTCACAAATCATTGTCATTCGGAGACGAGATTTTGACCAAGTCAGTCACTTAGATTAAATTAAATCAAATTTTCTTGTGATTTACAGTAAATTAATTACTTTTTATTGGATTTTCAATTGGAATTGAATTATTTGCGAGAGTAACAAATCGAATGGAGTGATTTAGTGAACTCTATATTCGTGTGATTTTCTATAGTTGATTTTTTTTTTTTTGGTAATTATTTAACAATTGCAAAAAATTTTCATGGAAATTGTGTTTCATTTTTGTTGATGATCGATTTATGTGGATTCAATTCTGTGCCAATTTCTCCCTAATTGTGCTAATTATTTATTTGTTACTTTTTTTTGTGATAGCAATGGTGTGGACAAAGAGGGTGAATGAAAACAACGTTTACCGAAGTGTCAAGTTGGCTCTCGGATCGATAATCCGGGAGGAATATCGTCAGCCGCTCATCAATGCCATCTCCCGAATGAGCATTCAGGCCACTTGGATGGCATTTTTAGCATCGACGTTATTCCTCTATAAGGTGATTTTTAATTATTTTTTTATTGTTTTTTATATTTATGAATGATTTTGAAAAAAAATCACAACATAAATGGATGGCTATTAAAACGAAAGCCACTTGAATATTCATTTTTGGAGGCCTTCAATTAGTTGTAGCAGCGACACATTCGATCCATAAGTTGATTATCCAGCAGAGCTTTTCGAACCACTCTTACTTAAATAGTCTTTCGGCATCGAATCTGTGTCGATTTGTCAAAAAAAGTCAATTTTGTTCTTTCTTTGTTTATTTTTCACTTTATCTTAGTATTTTAGCATTTTTTTTCCTTTTTGTTTTTCTCTTCTTCTTCTTCTTCTGTTTTTTTTTTCAGTTAATTTTGTTTCAGTGTATTTATTTATCGAGTGTCATTCTTTGAATATTTCATCAATCTTTCAAATATTTGTACGATATAATCAAAGCGGATTGGTGTGCTACTCATTCATTTTTATTGATATTTATGAATGATTTTTTTATTTAAAGGTCAATGAAGCCGTAGACAATGGTGATGACGCATTTTTCGACAATGAAGGTGAAGAAATCATCAAAAAATGCTTTGAAGGCGTACTCGCTCATAACCAGAATCATCCCTACTATGTTGATCAGATTGGGTTCAAACAAATGGTCAAAAATTTTTTGGGGAATTCCTTTCAATGGCCAACTAACTCTCATTTTTCCAATGCGTTCAAAGAATTGATCAAGCAATACATCACCAATGTTAAAACAAATTTGGAAACGCATTGTGAAAGTCGCTTGAAGAAATTTTTTAAAATGAGAGTTTATGAATTAAATGACATGATTTTACGACGAAATGCCCCGAATCCAGTTCTGTTTGATGATAATGACATCAAAAATGCCATGAAATATTCATATGATCGCAGAGATACAACTGGCGGAGACATCGGCGCTCAACAAAGGTTGGGAGTGTTATTGGATGAACTTCGTAACATTGGAGCACCTGATGACTGTAACATCCCACATTTCGTTACCAATGACTGGTTTTCATCAATTCGAATGTGGGTCAATATTCAGAGAGACATTCACTACTTCAATCTGTCGTATGCCAACTTGCGACGTAGTTGGTCTTTCTTCAAGAGAGCTCCTCTGAATGTGACGCGGCCAACACTACCAGAGCCACCAAATATGTACAACTTCGCGGTGATTCCAATGTGCTCATTTAAACGTCGTCACATCCACATCGATACCACAACATTGTATAACATTCTATGCGACATCAAAGTAATACCTCGAAAAATGGGCAAATTGCTTAAAAGTGGGAAAGTCAACAAAATATTTATCAAACAGAACGAATTTCTTCGCAACAAAATCGGTGGATGGAGTTTATACTTCGACATGGATAAAATCAACAGCCTTGTCAAGTATAAGAAGACATTCGGATGTTCAATCGTAACAGATGGTATATCCTGTTCGGTTTTGTATGACATGCCAAAAACACCACCCGTCGAAGTGAATGATGAGGAAGTGATTCGCAGATATTTTGCAGGCGATTTTTTTTACGAGCTCGGAATTGATCCAGGGATGCGAACCTGGAATGCCACCGTAAGACGCAACATTCGCAACTTAGAAGAGGTAATTTTGGATTTTTTATTTAAATTTGTTTTATTTTTGTTTTTTTTCTTTTTTTCTTTTTTTTGTTTCCTTTTTCTAATTTATTTTTTTTTTTCTTCTTCCATTGTCAGACCAATATTCGAATATCATCAAAACGATACCACTACGATGCAAAAAAGGGCATACGCCATGACAAGGCCGAGAAAATCACTCGATTATACACGTTTGAAGAACAAACAGATCGCAATAATGTTGCCGAATCAATCGGAATGATGCCATCGCCACAGAACACATCATGGCGACATTACATTGCACATCGGCTCCGTATGTCATTGAACGGTATTGAAACGTATACACAAAGCAGCTATGCACGTTTGAGTCTCGACAAACATATGGAATCACATCGAGCAATATGTTTTCAACGATTCCCGTTATGGTCGAAACCAAAACGTTTCAAAAAGTGTGAGAATTGCGTTCCAAACGCAATAGTAGGATTACCACCAACAATCGTAACAAAAGTGAGCCATCGTGTATTGCAAATGAAACGTACGATCAAGCGAATTTGGCAAGATATAGCAGATGAAGGAAACGCAATTGCAGCCGTTCTAACCAGAAATAATACAGGACGATTGGTGTCAAAAAATCGACGTATTTCTAAAAACTGGCAACCAAATCCTGTAAATGATGGAATGAACGACGCTGCAGTGCAACCAAATGGGCTGAAAACAGTATGGCACCGTGATATATCGGCTGCAAAGCTGATATTGTACAAAGGTAAGTCTTCGTTTTTTCAAGTGCTGCTGTTTTCTGATTCGAATCTTTTTAAAATCAAAAATAGTGTCTTATTTATTAATCTCAATTTGTGTTCTTTTTATTTTCTTATAAAGGCCGTTGTAAACTGTTTGGTTGGCCGATACATGCAGCACTGGTGAGACCACGACGCAATGAAGGAATTCCAGTTTAAAGTCATCACCAGCATCATTCCAATTCAAAACAAACATATAATTTTAAGAATTAGTTTTTAACGATAGAATTTAATGATCGTTACTTCGCTAGCCTTGGACTTAGTGGGCTAGTTTGTCAGTACATAGTGGTGGGCATCATTATCATGTCTGTCTCTCAATTGGTTCGAACCTATATCACCTTTTGATGATGATGCTATTCATCTCGTGCATCCATGGTAAGATAATATCCTTAATATTCTTCAAAACAATTTAAATTCATATTTATAAACGGTCTTTTTTCGGTAGATATGTATGAATTTGAATCGCAATGTAATATGAATACTATCAATGAGCATTAAATTTGGCACTCGTTTAATTAATGCTATATTCTCTTTTCATTACAGATATGATGAACACCCTAATGTACTCACAATTTTTTTTAGAATAAAAATAAGCATAAAAATATGATTGATAGTTTATAGTTTTGTATCGAATTAAAGGCGTACAACATCCAACTTTAAAAGCAATCCACGAAGTTGCAAATAAAAATTTTACAAATTATCATGTACGTTTGTTACCTTTCCATATCTTCTCTTAAGCTTTTATTTGTACTTTTCAACGGATCTGAAGTGCGATGCGTTTATTTTGCCATTTCCATTATGGTAAACATTAACAAAACCATTCACAATAATAATAATAATTGAACTTGAAAATCAAAATGTAAATTCTTTAGTTCATAAAAATGAATTCAGAAATTATTTTCGCAGGCTTCTATGCAACTGGCGCAATCCGTTCGGATATTTAATTGGTTTTTGGATAATATTTGGAGGCGATTTTTGTGTAGTAGTAACGTGTACTTTTGTGATAAGTTTATTTGTCGGATTGTGTTTGATATTAAATGCAATTAATAAAATTGATAAAACGAAAGTCAAACAAAAATTAGTGGAATTTGTTGAGCTGCATGGAAATGTAAAAAAAAGTTCAGTGATTATTCGTATTTTTGAAATCATTATTGCCGTATATTTTGCTTGGAGCATTTTAACAATATGCAGCACACTTTTGGTCCTTCAATTTGAAATGGTTGCGATTTTTTCGAATTTCAAAATTATATTCCGTAAATTTGATTATTGAATTTTTTTCCATTTATTTAGTCGAAGAATAGAGTCAATTTATTAGTATTGATCAAACCACTGATTTCGGTGTTCTGGTCATTTGTTTAAATATTTCTATTTTGCCATTTTGGAGAAAATGTAACCGGTGAATCTGATGACTTGAATGAAGCGATTTATAATTTCATAACTTGGTATTCATTTCCAAATGGAAATAAGACGCATGCTACTATAATCATGATAAATTTTCAACAACCAGTGGTCATTCGAGCATTTGGCGAAATATCGTGCACACAAGCATTCAAAAAAGTTCACTCAATTAAACTCGAAAATGTTTGAATGAAATATTCAAATTTAATGTCGATTCTATTTAATTTTAGGTTGTCAACGGTGGATTTTCATATTTTTTGGTTCTCCGGAAATTCGATAATTGAATGTGTTATATAAGAACTACAATGTCTAAAAACCACGTTGTGACGGTCTTTCTAGTTAAAGAATTAGATCTATGTACGGCGTATATACAATTAAAGGTGTCAACGGACAAGAACTTGTCCGTCCGTCCGTCCGATTAGGGCTAAACGGACGGACGGTCGGACAACAAAATTTTTGCGTGCTCTAGGCGGACGGACGGACGGACAACAAAATTTTTGCGTGCTCTAGGCGGACGGACGGACGGACAAAAAAATTTTTGCAAGCTCTAAACGGACGGACGGACGGACAACGAATTTTTTGTGATATCTGAACGGACGGATGGACGGACAGCAACATTCAACAAGTTTTGAATGGACGGACGGACGGACAACAACATTTGGCGAGTTCTGAACGGACGGACGGACGGGCAAAATTAGACGGACGGACGGACAAGTTCTTGTCCGTTGACACCTTGTACCTCTACATTGTAATTTATTAACTTTCTTTTCAGAAGAAAAGGAGATGGCATGACTATTTTCATGAGATTTGGTAAAATTGCGATTAATGTGCGTGTATTCCAAGTCAATTCAACCAATTCTTCGTACTTTGATAGAATTGTGTCAATTGTGTTTATTGTACCAGGTAACATTTTGGCAATATTCATGGCAATAGCACGACCACCATAACCAGCCGAAATTTGATCACGTTTCCATTGTCCTAATCGATTTTCAGTCACAATCACTTGCAATTCTTTTAATAAACGAATAAACCGATCACAATTTGTATTTAATTGTAAATTTCGCAACGTTTTCCATTGACATTCATCCATTTTTCATTGATTTTTTGATTAGCATTTTCCATAAAAGCCAAACGGCGACTATCGACTTCTGGACTTTTAATGCTATTCAATTGTTGAAATTCCTCCATTCGTTTGTTGTATAATAACATTCACACACATAGAAATAAGTGTCAGTGTTTATGTATTAGTGATTCTTATTTGTGAATCTGAAACAGAATTCTTTTCACCACTACAAAAATTCTTTTTCGTTCTAAGATTTTTGGAAATGTTGGAATTTTTTTATCTTGAAAATTATCACGCACATACATAAATATGATATTATCTCCCAATGAAAAATGAATTAAAGAGCTAAACAAGTTGTTTAAAATAACGAACAGAAGTGGAAGTTTTCGCTTGGAAAATGATGCATGTCCGTCCGTCCGTCTAATTTTGTCCGTCCGTCCATCCGTTAAGAGCTAGTAAAATGTTGTTGTCCGTCCGTCCGTCCGTTAAAAGCTATCAAAATGTTGCTGTCTGTCCGTCCGTCCGTTTGGAGCTCGCGAAACTTGTGTTGTCCGTCCGTCTGTCCGTTTAGAGCTCGCGAAAATGTTGTTGTCCGTCCGTACGTCCGTTTGGAGCTTGCAAAAATTTTGTTGTCCGTCCGTCCGTCCACCTAGAGCACGCGGAAATTAGGTTGTCCGTCCGTCCGTCTGTTCAGACTGAACGGACGGACGGACGGGCAAAAATGACGGACAGTCCGTCGGTTTGACACCTTTATATACAATACAAATTTGAGGCAAAAACCAGGCAAAATTTCATGTAAAAATTCAAATTCACACCTGATTTGGTACATACAACATATGCAGACATATCAAACTATTAAAATCAATCAAAATCAGTTGATTATGGATTATGGAATGAAGGGCAAGTTGTTGCTGTTAGCACTTGAATCTTCAGTAATCTGAAAAACAGGAACAATAGCAGGAGCCGGAGCCGGAACTTGGAAATCTTCGATGTTTGAGCGTCGAAACAGCCAGTATAAATGAAGAGTTTTGTAATAAATGATTTCAATGTTGCTCAATACAGAAACACCCAAAATACACCATGCAAACTACCACAAATTGCCAAAAAATCCACCAAAGTGTGCTTCTCATCCCTTTTGATTGTATTTAAAAATGGGATTTTTAAAAAAACAACAAGATTTGGGACCATTTTACTAAAAGAAATTGACAAATAAATTAATAAAATCAATTAGATATTCAGAATGACGTTTTCTTAACTCAAAGCGATGAAATAAGGTGCACGTAGTGTGTACTACGCGTCCGTTTGTACCACTGTTAACACATTTTTGTGCTACCGAGAACACATCTGGGCGTGTAATAGGCACTAGGTGCAGCTAATTTCATCGCCATGTCTTACATATCAGATATGTTATAGTTTGAGTACGTTGTTCGATCGATGCTCGCTTCATATTTTATGAATGTGCATACTTGCAAACAATTACACTCGTCACGAAACGCTCGCCAAATCTTATCAACATGAAACATTTTTTGTGCTTCTTTCATACACTCAATCTTTGCTCCGCCACAAATTTTCGTATTTTTATCTCCTGCAAGACAAATTATGAGATTAGAATTCAAATCAAATCGGAATACATACTTGGCATTGAGAATTTCACGCATCAACAATGATTTTTAGTGAAATTCGCTAAGCGTTCCTCTTCGCAATTGGTTTTCGTATAAATCTTGAAGAAGCGCAATTGACGCTCCGATTGAAAAAAACATTTCCATTGACTTGGCTTAAAGTAATGCTAGGGGAAAATGACTCTCACAAAGACTCGCAAAAACTCGCAAAATCTCGCAAAAAGACCCTGTTTTCTTCTTATTTTTTACCGTACCCGTTCGAATCTGCCTAAATTCTAATTGAAACTCATTGAAAACACTAGCATTCGAACTAGCGTATATATCATTCATAATCCGTATTTATTAACACAATATATTGTTCTCTTTTGAAATATCACAATATTTAAAACATCGCTAATGAAGCTAGTATTTTTTGAACAATTTTAAATTTACAATTATGGAAAATAATTTGCGATAATTTTGGACGATTTTCTTTTTGATGTTGTTCTAAATAAAATTTTTTCAATAATTTAAAATAGAAAAAAAAAATAGTCAACAAAATTATAATTGTGTGGAAATGTGTAAAATTTTAGAGTTTTAGTCACAATTAAATTAAAAACTATCATTGAATCACACACAATAAATTTTATTTATCAAATGAAACAACAAATCCAACTACGAATCGCATTCGAATAATACAAAATAGAAGATGTAAACATCAAATAGAATGGAACGGAATGGAATGTCAAACATAAAATGTCAACTTGTGGATTCAAAATTTATAAATACTTGCGATTTGAATAAAGAGAACTTGGAGATTCGAAATAACGTGCAAAACATTTATGAAACACTCGCAGGTACTTGTGCAAATTTGCAAGTTTTCTACTACAGACTCACATAAACTCGTAAAAACAAATCAATTTTTACGAGTCGTATCCCCCTACAAGTAATGTAATTTGTTTGAAGTCTTTATCAATTCGAATGAAATTTGAATAGAACTCAATTGGTTAGGTGGGAGTCGCAAATAGTTTTGTGACATTTTCATTATTTCACCAGGCATCGTTAGGAATAATTTCAACCCTTGATCAAATCCTCTGCATCGATGTTCAATATCTTGATTGCTAATTTAACACCTCGTCCAGAAAATGTTCCTGGAAAAGGATAATTCCCTTCGGCAAATTGATTTTTATATCCATTTTCAAGACTCCAGCCAGACACATTTGGATTATTTTTAACAATCATCAATCCCCGTGCCATGAAATTTTTCAGGCTGACAATATGTGTGTTGTGATGAAAACTTACTCATCTGTGTATGTTTCGTGTGAATTTAGAGCATTGAAGGAGAAACAAAGTTCATCGTCAGTCAAAATCGGCACAACTGTTGTGGTACAATTCAATTCATTATTTTGCCAAAAGTACCGAATCATTGATTCAATGTTGCTAGGTGCAATGTTTTCAATTGAATCATAAATTGATCCGTTCGTTACATTATCGTTTAATTTGAACCATTCCGGTAAAAGTGGACGTACATGGCCCACTTTTCCAATTGACGTACGCTAAATTAATTAGAATTATTTAATTTTAATAGGATTCGCAATAGACATGCAATGTGCTTGAATATGCTTACGTTTTTTCTGATAATTTAGATGGATTATTAAGTGCAAAATGTCAAATTCTAATATTCTCTTTTGAATTTAATTCCGAACAAATAGTGAATGTGGGAAAAGGACTTACCACATCAACCAGCGACCTAATTTTCGAAATACTTACAGGATCCTCTTGCCACTTGATCCAAGTTTGGTTAATTATCAATCCGCAAAACCCCATAGAAACTCCGATGCCGATTAACCAAAACATTCGCTCAAACCAATGAAGATGTTCTTTAGTTAGATGTCGAATCCCATGGATGTTGCTGTTGTCACAGTATTCGATGAGGTATCTTCGTATCGGCTTTATGAATCGAAGCAACATATTCATCTGCAAATAGAATAGAATATTTTTCAAGTTAAAGGAAATGAATATTTGATTTTTTTGCCAAATAGAAAATTAGTGAGAATTGATGACGAACCGACCAGTATTGGTCATTCTGATTTTCATCCGATGTTTCTTCATTTGATGAATTTTCAGTAATTTGTACTTTTGATCGTCGAAATGCCCAGAATAAGCGAAAAGTAGCAAAATAAACGATTTCAATGACACTCAACAGTGAAACGCCCAGAAATAATCCAAGTTAACCGCCATATTGCCAGAAAATCGGTGATTGTGTATCTCTGCATTGGTTTTTCCACTTTAAACAGTTGATTCCGAATGTTAAAAGACAATCTGGCTTCTTGACTGAAACATGCATAGTGGGGATCAAAAATGTAGTCAGAAAATGGTAAATCGATAAATTTACCTCGTGTGATTCGTGCGATTTCCAGTATTTTTCCTATTAGAACTGATTCAGTCGATTGTAGCTTTATATTCAACGTATTTACACGCTGATAGGCAATTACATCCGTTTTTGTACGATGAAATGTCCTTTGAATAAAACTCACGTTCAGCGGATAAATAGCATTCAATGCGTGCTGCACCACAGATTTTCGTATTCTTGTCTCCTGTGGAAGCAAAAATTATTAAATTATTTTCAGTTCAAATCGAATATCATTACTAAGTAATACTTGGCATCGAAAATTTTACGCAGCCACAAATGTTTTTTGTGTAATTTGCAAAGCTTTCCGTTTCACAATTAAACTTTGTGTAAATCTTGAGGAAACGCAATCGACGCTCGGAATTGAAAAAGCATCCTCGTTGATTTGGTTGATATTTGCTGAGCCCACGAGAAATATCAAATCAATCTGCAAATAGAATAGAATACTCGAATGTGTTCTGATATTTCTATGAGTTGTAAACTTCCTGTATCAATGAATTCGCCAGGCGTGAGTACAGTTATCAGGAATTCATTTATAATTGGCCCACAGATAGAGTGTCGAGCATTATTGTTGATTGAAAGGAGAAACTCAAGCGAATTTATTTGATATGAGTCATTCATTCGAATTGGATATTCTCTACCATTAAATTTATTTTTATATCCTTTTTCAATGCTCCAACCGGATACATTTGGATTGTTAATTACGGTCATCATGGTCGAGACAATTCTGAAAAACACATTTCCCATATTTTGTTGCGTGAGCAATGAACAATTCAATATTTCATGCAATAAAATCCCTTCGACTTACTCATTCGTGTACATGTCATTCGAATTTAATGCATTGAATGCAAATCCCTGGGAATAATCAGTTAATAAGGGAGAAATATTTTTGGCACAGTCAATCTCATTTTGATGCCAACGACATGAATGAATTGTTTCAACGACGTTCGAGGCAAGATCATTTATTGTGTCGTAAATCAATTCAATCGACATTTAGGCATGATTGCGTGCGCGATAGATTTGTATTGTTGAACAATATTACAGACTATATTGTATGGCAAAAGTGTATCAAAATACATAAATACATTACGCAAGCACACAGCAAATACAGTTTGTCGATATACTTGTCATATTAATGATATGAAGAGTTCAGAGTGAAAATGTTCTGTAGAAAAGTTCCGTGGAAAAATGTTATTATTGAATGCATTTTTTGTTGTTTTTTGTATGTTGAATACACTGAATAATAACATTTTTCCACGGAACTTTTCTACATAACATTTTCACTCTGAAGTTTTCATATGTCAAACCATCAACCAGCTTATTAACTATGCAAACATTTGAAACAAACATAAATTTCCAGAAAATTTATCGTTTGGATAATACTTTGAATATAGATTCGACTTAAAAATCAAAGGTATAACTACTACAGTCGCAAATGGAACCGTCGAAATGTGTGCCTCATCCTTGTAGTCCATGATCATTGGATTCTCATTCCCATCAGCCCAAACATTTCGAATCACTAAAGCGCACAAACAAAGTGACAGCACAAATCCAAGGATCCAAAATATTCTAATGTCAATAAGAATTAGAATTAGAATTAAAAGAAAAATTTTCATCACCTTCCACTCCAATGTAAAACAGGCAATTTGAAATATCGTAGAACGTGAATGATGCTGTTTACATAAAGTTCGTTGAAAAATTTCCGAACGAATAGATTGAATGATAACATTTACCGCCAAATGAATTAAATAATTTATCAATTTTCCAACCAATCGAATGAAAGAGACAATGAATGTGATCTAAAATTTATATTCTTAATTATTTGCTTTGGTTGAATTTTCTTTCATAATAAGTGCAGAAAAAAATATTAGAATCGATTTTGGCTTACCAGAGCTTGGATTTGTCTCTGAAAAATTTTTTAAATCGAGAAATTTGAAGAAAATTGAGAATTTTCATTTTGTACAATAACAAAATCGATTCAAACCATTGGAGAATGTTTTAATTTCTGTTTTGATTAATTATCACCTTGGAAACGAACTGAATTACAAACCAATCCGTTGCATTCGAATACAAAATTACATAGTTACTCAAAATTTTAACTTACTTTTGTGAAAATGAACATACAAGGTTTTTTCTAAAAAATGTGTTGAAACGCTCCAATATGTTGTGATTTTGAATCCAAAAAACAAAACTAAAGAAACTACTGAACATTGACGATTTTTTTCTGAAACGATGAAAAAAGAAAAAAATTTAGTGTGTTCTTTATAAATTAGACAAGCCCATTTTCTGACGACAAACGTTTTTTTTTTTTGTCACAGTTTCGTCAGAGAGTCAGCCACCATGATTTGTGTTCCAATGTGTTTGATCGTCATGTTCCTAGCCTTGATATGATCAAGGAATATGATGATACCTTATATCGAGGTATTTTGAACACTGACGCTGGCTAAATCAATAGCACTCATGTTGTTGCAGTTGATAGTCACTGGAATTTGAACTATCACAGTAATATTATTAGTCACTGGAAGTTGAACTTTCACAGTGATATTATTCGCCAGATGGATCAACCAAAATACTTCTTTAGTTACATATAAGTACTATGTACTCAGCTTCCGTTGAAGAGAGTACGATGATTGGCAAGCGTTTGCTTATCCAACTTATGGCTCCCATTGACATAGTGATTTCGAGTCCAAAACTTGAACATACGCCAGAAATTCGATGTTTTCAATTTCCTTTCCATTGTTGCATTGTTTGAAGACCATCGTGCTACTCAAATATCGAAAAATACGTTCTTTTGCTTGCCAATGAATTGCCCTATGCTTTTACTTTGGCAACGATCAAATTGCACAAGCATTCAAAAAAGTTCAATCAATTAAACTCAAAAATGATTGCATGAAATATTCAAATTAATGTCGATTCTATTTGAGTTTAAGTTTACATATTTTTTGGTTTTCTGGAAATTCGATAATTGAATGGGTTACAAGAACTACATTATCTAATAGGCAAATAGTTTTTCATATCCATTGGATTTACAAACACAAATTCAATAGACGAATTAAAATTAAAATTGTTTAAAATGCTTTATTTTTTATTCATGATCACATTTATCACATTTTAACGAAAAATGAAAAAAAAAAAAAAAATTCTTCATTGAATTTCTTGTGAATTATTCCATCTACTCTTTTATTCAGCGGATTGTTTTGAACAGCAACAGCAAGTTTCCTTATCGCCCGATTTACAACAGCACGATTTACAGCTGCACTCATTGCCGCACTTTTTTGTAGCGCATTGGCATCCTGTGTTTATAAACATATATTTGTTAATTAACTGTTAAAATAATTCATTTTTCACATTTAAAAGAATATATTTCAATTTTGTAATGGTGAAAGAAAAACAAAAAAATAAAATAAAAAATTATGTTTCACTTGCCTTTACAACAGTCGCAAGGCATTTTGTTGATTCAAATATGTCTTTTTTTGATAAAAGTAGTTTAAATTGTAATTAAACTGGAGCTTTTCTTTGCAGAGCACTGATTCGATTGTATTTTAATATTTTGCTGATCTTTCTTTACTTCGAACTATGTGTTTATATACTTTGGCATTTATAAAATAACTGCGCAATAAGTGTTTAATTGGATAGAAATTATCGCATGTTTGTTTATTCCAATTTAAGCATTAGCTCACTTTTTTTACACAAACAAATAGATAAGTGGCGTTGTGATAATTAAATTATGAACTTTGATACAGCCGACATGAACCGTGTGTCGTTTGACACGTATCACCAGTGAAGACTTTAGCGTACAGGTCTGTACATGCATTATGGATACTTGAAAAACAATTGAAACGCTCTCAACTCATTTTTTTACAGTTCAACAATGAATTGTAGATAAGGAAATGGGCGAAATGATAATAATGCGCACATCGCACAATCATTTTAGAATGTTCATAATAATCAGATGATAATATGAGACACGATTTGTAAATAATAGTAATAATAATAATGATGTGATGATTCCAGACTATTCCGACTTCACTTATTTTCTTCTTCATGTGCTATTCACTGCTAAATAACTATTTATTTGCACGAAGTTAAAGTCAGTTGCAGGTGGTTTCATACACCCACAGAAATGTGTCTGTCATTTGAACAACACTACGTGAGAGGCTGCGAGGAAAAATGTTACACAGAAAAGTTCCGTGGAAAAATGTTATTATTCAGTGTATTCAACATACAAAAAACAACAACCAATACATTGAATAATAACATTTTTCCTCGCAGCCTTTCACGTGTAGTTCATATTAATTCTCACAAAAATTGTAACATTTCCAACCGTGGTTGGTATTCCACATGACAGATTTGTTTGCTCTAATACCAACCCGCTTGTGCGCGCAGTCGAAATGTCATATTTACAACCAAATACGCAAATGTTGGAATATTGGCTGTCAAATTACTTTGCGCGTATTTGTTTGAAAATGAAGAACAAACACTGTGTGAATTGGAGAATTGTGAATTTTAATTTTTTTTATTTTACAAATTAGCCATTTCATCAAAGACTTTTTCGCTAATTTATTTTCCAATGAAGGCAAGAACATATGTACACTAGGGTGTTCAACATTTTTAAAATAAATGAGAATATATGTTTTTTAGATAGGTCTTGCAATGAAATTTTTTAAAATCCATATTACATAATTAATGTGTCTTCATTATTTCCATGGGGTTATTTACTATTGAATGACTCTACCGAATGTCAAAAGTACTAGCAGGTACTTTGATCAATTTGAAATGTACTAGGTGAAGACTAAATGTAAAATGTGTATCCATTTACGCGTATACTGTCGCTTCGTTGTTGTATGTTTGTGAAGCAAACTCACACAGAAAGAGGTGCTTTGCTTTGATATGCGCGTCTTGTGATACGATATACACACACCGATTTCAAATGTTGTAATTCAGCTACATTCAGACAAACTGAAATGTAGTATCGAGACTCTGTGTGAGTGAGTGTGCTTCACGAACATACAACAACGAAGCGACAGTATACGCGTAAATGAATATATTTTACATTCACAGTCTTCACTCAGTACATTTCAAATTGATCAAAGTACCTGCTAGTACTTTTGACATTCGATAGAGTCATTCAATAGTAAATAACCCCATGATTATTTCATAACTACTGAAAGAAGACTGATTTTTGAACGATAAAAAAACTTTTGCAATAAATTTCATACAAACAAATTAAACATGGACAAGTTTTGTGTCCGATGATAGCATTCAAACAATTCTGCGATTTATATTCACCCTACTCGATGCAAAATGTTGACAGATCTGAAGCACATTTCAAAACGTCAAATCTAAATACAAACTTTGATGTTTTAACTGATTCTTGTCTTTACAGTAGATTTTCTCTTGTAATTGGTATTGAATCACATTGGAATCTTATTTGATTTGATTTTATTTCATTTTATCGAAGCATGTGTATCATATTTGATTTTGTGCATAAAGAAAGTGTTTCATTGTAAATAACTTGATAAAAAAACACCCAAAGTGAACAAAAATGGAAATTCCCACTGTATAGAGAGAAATTTAAACAATGAAGTGGTTTCAATATCAATAAACAATAGATGGATAAAATGAAATGATTCTTAGTTGTGACAAAACGGTATTTTACAATGTGATCATGGCCAATCTGTGTATTTCAAACAATGGATTCTTTGTGATCGTTTGCAAATTTTTGGTTGCCGTGCAATTTTTATATTCGGCGACCATTTGTTTATGAACTCTCACATTGATACATACAATCAATTCATTTCAAAGAAATAAAAATTATCCAGTGGTATTTCAAAATGTGTCATGTGTTTGATTCGATGTTATGTTGATTTGTTACTGTTAGTTTTCGATAAAATTCGCCTCAAATCATCAGAATTTCACAAATCATTGTCATTCGGAGACGAGATTTTGACAAAGTCAGTCGCCAAGATTAAATTAAATCAAATTTTCTTGTGATTTACAGTAAATTAAATACTTTTTTTTGGATTTTCAATTGGAATTGATCTATTTGCGAGAGTAGCATATCGAATGGTGTGATTTATTGAACGCAATTCTTGTGTGATTTACTTTAGTTGATAGTTTTGGTAATTTCTTAACTATTGCAAAAAATACCAAGTGAATTTGTGTTTAATTTCTATTTCTGATCGATGTTATGTGCACATGTATCCATGGATTTAATGCTGTGCCTATTTGTCTAATCGTTCTAATTTGATATCATTTGATTTTATTCTTTGTTTTATTTTACTTATTTAAATGCGGCTTTTGATTCAAAGTTGTTTAGTTTAATCGTGATTTTTTTTTTTTTTGGTCATTCCATTTTTCTGCTTTAATTCGATGAATTTAACACATATCAATTTTTTCAAGTTTTTACGTTTTTTTTTTTTGTTCATTGAATAGTGTTTCGAGCATTTGTCAACAAAATGGTTCGATCGAAGAATAAAGAAAAGCCACCCGACACGGAATACCGGTCTGTGAAATGTGCTCTCGGAACGATTATACGCGAAGAATATCGATTGCCATTGGTTACCATCATAAGCCAATTCAGTGTGATTGCAACTCAGATTTCTGTTCTAGCTTCGTTGCTATTTTTGTACATGGTGATTTATTTATTAATTTTTTTTTTTATCGATAAAATGCTCAAATACCATACATATGTACATATGTGGAAAAGAAACAATGATTTTTTTCTTTTGCTCGATTTTATTACTCAAACAATGCCATTGACAATGACGATGACCGATTTTTCGATTATATTGGCGAGGAAGTCATCACCAATTGTTTCAATGGTGTACTACGGCAGAACAAAGACAATTATTTATTCATGCCAACCGAATTTCGACGATGGGTGGAAGGATCAGTCAGTGAATGGTTTATGTGGCCGAGCAACAGACAATTTGGCAACGCATTCAAGAATCTTTACGAGCAATATATCGAGAATGTGCAGACAAATTTGACAACACATTGCGAAAATCGATTGAAGTTGTTCTTCCGTCTGATGATTTACGAGATCAACGACAATATCAGACGACAAAACCAACCGGATGCTGTGCTATTCGATGGCAATGATCTCAAAAACGCTATCAAGTACTCGTATGAGCGAAAAGACACGACGCGTGGGAACATTGCTGCACAGCAACGGTTGGGTGTTTTGTTAGACGAATTGCGAAGAATGGGTGCGCCAGATGACTGCGATATTCGAGCATTTGTCAAAAATCATTGGTTTCGATCGCTTCGAATGTGGCTCCGAATACAACGGTACATAAAGCTGTTCCAGCTCACATATGAAAATGTAAACTACAGTTGGATGTTGTTCCGTAAACATCCACTGTACGTACAACGACCAGCCGTACCTGAGCCACCAAAAGCACATACATTCGCTGCCATACCAATGTGCTCATTCCAACGCCGACATATCACCGTTGACTCAGATGTTTTACGTCGTCTTCTGTGTGAAACGAACTTGATACCAAAGAAGTTCGGGAAAAGAAAGAAGTTCATCAATATCAATCAAAATGAATTCTTTGCGAACACAAAAGGCTGTTGGAATCTTTATTTTGACATCGACAAGATTCACAGCTTTGTCAAAGGAAAGAAACCATTCGATTATCAATTTTTATCTGATGGTGTATCAGCAACGGTGCTGTATTTAAGACTAAATCGACCAGAGCCAGTATTATCCGAAGAAGCATTGCTCCATCTCTATCATTCTGGTAATTTTTGGTACGAGCTCGGCATGGATCCCGGTATGCGCACATGGAATGCCACTGTGCGTCGGAACATCTTGACCGGTGAAGAGGTAAGTAACTTTTTCTGTTCAATTTGATTCATTTGCAATTGAATTGATTTGTTCCTTTTTATTAAATGAAAACTATTTTTTTTTTTTGCATTTTCAACAGGTTAACATCAGAATATCCAGCAAGCGATATCATTATGAAACCAAGCAAGGCGTCCGAAATAAGAAAGCTGAGATATTGTCACGCGTATTCAAATATGATGAAGAATGTGATCGAAATCGTGTTGCAGCCACAGTTGGTGAAATGCCATCGCCACAAGGCACAACATGGAGCTGGTACATAACGCATCGCTTGCGAATGATGGAAAATGGAATCGAAACGTACACGACTCGCAATTACGCTCGATTACGATTGGACAAGCACATTAGATGGCATCGTGCAATTGATAAAATGGCCGGTAAATTGGTGAACAATAAGCCATCGTTTATTTACATTGGAGCTGGTAATTGGGCGCCGAATTCACCAATATCGATAAAAAAACACGTACGATGCCCAGGGACACGCAAATTGATTGGAGCCATAAAGAAGCGTGGAAATTGCATAATTCGAATGGTCGATGAGTGGTGCACATCTCAATTGTGTGGTAGATGTCTTCGACCATTTCCACGTTGGACAAAGAGCAAACGGTACAAGACATGCGAGGACTGCAGACCAAATCCAATCTTGCAATTACCTACGCTCATTGTAACGAATGCCAGCAAGCGTGTTTTACAAATGAAGCGGTCGATCATGAAAGTTTGGCGTGAGATGGCAGATGCGGGCAACGAAGTTGCAGATATTCTAACTCAATCGAATACCGGACGTTTGGTGTCCAAAAAGCAGCGCTTTGAAAAGACATGGCAACCAAATGCAAACGTAGACGATGAAATGGAAGATGCTGCTCAACAACGGCCACTGCTCAAAACTGTGTGGCATCGCGATATTTCAGCAGCGAAATTGATCCTGTACAAAGGTATGTAATTTCGATGGAAAAATGAAATGTATTGATATTTTGATGGATTTGTTTTATGAAATTTCCATGCACATTTGAATTTGTGATTTTTTTTTCTCGATTCATCCATACAGGTCATTGCCAGCTGTTTTTCATTCCGGTGTATCATGGATTGTTGAGAGCACATGATGAAGAGCCAGATATCGGCCCAGCATAATGGAATCGTCTACAGTTTCCATTCAATCAATACCAATTTTAATTTTAAAAATTAGTTTTTAACGATAGTTTTTAAGTTTTTTATTAACGATCGTTAGTCCGCTAGCCTTGTAATTTGTGGGCTAGTTTGTCAGTACATAGTGGTGGGCATCATTATCATGTCTGTCTCTCAATTGGTTCGAACCTATATCACCTTTTGATGATGATGCTATTCATCTCGTGCATCCATGGTAAGATAATATCCTTAATATTCTTCAAAACCATTTAAATTCATATTTATAAACGGTCTTTTTTCGGTAGATATGTATGAATTTGAATCGCAATGTAATATGAATACTATCAATGAGCATAAAATTTGGCACTCGTTTAATTAATGCTATATTCTCTTTTCATTACAGATATGATGAACACCCTAATGTACACTTGTTGATTAGAAATCCAGTTTGAATTGCTGAAAAAATTTACAATTTTCAAGCTCTGCTAGCACGGGAGAAACTAGTACTGAAACTAACGAAACAAATACTAAATCCTGTCATCTATACCTATTATAGAACTTCTTTATAGATATTATTACACGTTTCGGTACTTCAGGAATAGAAACCATTAGATTTTCAGCCATGATTACTTAGTGGATCCGTTGAATAGACGGTTGTTGAGTGTAAATGATGATTTTTGTATAAAAAGTGTCCAAAATAGGCATCTTATGGCATTTTCGTCAAAGGAAACTCATGTTTTTTTGCGAAAAAATAATGGGTCCTCGAATATTGAATAGTCAGTTTCATTGTTTGTTTGGTCCCAAGATGGATTTTTAGGTGAAAAAGGTCACTTTTGTATGGGAATGTGCGTAAAAATGTCATTTTATGACATTCTTAGGACATAAAACTTTACTTATTTTGTGAAAATGTGGAGAGTTTTACATTGTGTCGACCTTGAATTCATTTTTTACCGTGAGATTTTAATATAAAAATAGAAAAATACGTATTCTGGTGTTTTTGAATTTGTAATGCATTATAACCAAAACATTAAAAAACAATAAAAAAACGAAGAAACAATATGAAAATTTTAGGTTTCAAAATGCTCTATTCGCTTTATTTGCAAAACATTTGTTTTGATAACATTTTAACAAATCTGATGTTCTTTAATCAGCTATGAATTACAGCACATTGTTTTCTGTCTGAGATGTATAAAATGTTATTTTATTTAGCGAATTGTTTTCAGCAACAGCAGCAGCAGCAGCAGCAAGTTTTCTTATTCTCCGAATTGGAGCAGCCTGATTTACAGTTGCAATCTTTACAGCTGCATTCTTTGCAGCATTTTGGTGTAGCGCATTGGCAGCCTGAATCAATAAAAATGTATTTGTGAATTAATCAGTTACACTATTTAATTTACACTTTTAAATAAAACAAATTGTGTTTTAAATTATGATCTAAAAATGAAAAATAACATAGGAATTCACATTTAACTTACCTTTACAACAGTCGCAAGGCATTTTGTTGTTATTCAACGTGAATATTTCGATAAAAACGTTTACAAATTGTGAGAGTCAAAGTGAAGAATTGTCAAAAAGTCAAAGTGAAGCAATTCGTTCCAGAGCAGTGATTCGATTGTATTTCAATATTTTTCTGAGCTTTTGTTGCATCGCACTATGAGCATTTATATTCTAACAGATCAAGCAGGTTGAATCATGAATTCGTCATTTATTTACGGAAATTTTTCATTGAATCAGTCATGTCATTGTTTGCGTATTATAGATAAGCATCATTCGAGGTGTTTATTTGCTCTAATTAAACTTTGAGTAAGGCGACATGACCGTGTATCATTTGACACGTATCACGAGTGAAACATGAACTCACAGGTTTTTGTACAGGTCATTCAAATTCATTCTGGAAACATCACGAGCTGTGATTTACACAATCTAGTTGAACGTATTCATAGTAAACAATTCATTGTTTGATAAAGAAAGACGATAAGATTAAATGAGAGCAATGATCGAAGAACATGTAATGCTTATAATCGTCTAGAACAGATCTATTTTCTAGAACGCTCTATTTGAATTTTTTTCAATTGTTAACAATCAATTCATTGTTTGTAGATTAATCTACTTGGATATGCCGAAATAATATTGTTAGTTCGTTTAATCGATAAACGTAATAAAACGCACAACAATTCAATCACATAATTGTTGTTATTATATGACGCTTTGGGGTTTCGTAATTCCAGTATCATTCTTAATACGCAATTACTAATTATAGATCAGGCTTTATCGTTATCAACAAACAATTTTCTCAAGTTGCTTAGAATTGTCAATTTTGAGTAAATATTTTGATTGTTAATGAACTGTATTTTAAGAATTATTAGCGAATTATAAATAATTTTTCAACTTTATAAAGCAAATATTTTGAACAGAGTATGAATTACTGCATCACAACACAATTTTATTTAAATTATATACAAATGTCTATAAGGTTAAATAATGTGTAACAAGCTCAAGTGTAATTTAGAATAATTGACAATTATGTTTCAATGAAGTCTATGACGATAATCAGTGAAATCATGAGAATTATCATCGGATTCAAGACGCTTTATCTCTACTAAATCAAAACTTGTTTGATTGAATGCCATTTTAGTATTCAAATAAATCCATTCTTCTACATAAAATGTTAATTTAGTCGCATTTGATAATTTTGCACGTTCTTCACTAAGTAATTTTATATTGAAAACCAGATTTCTCATGTATGGACTTCCATGACTTAAGGGGGAAGAAAAAATAAATTTTCTTAATTTCGGCAAACGTCTGACGAATGGCAGAATTCTATCAAATTGATCGTAAGAAACATACAGATAATTTAGATTTTGGATTTTATCAAGCGAAGCTTCCAAATCATCGATTTGGAATGTGTCAAAAAGATATAATTGTTCCAAATTGACCATCTGAGATAAATTGAAATGCGTTCCACCATGACCGGCATGTAATACTTTAACAAGTGACATTAGATCCGTTGAATATTCATAATTTCGTTTAGCTTCAGAGAAATAAAGATGCAAATGGTGGAAAAACTCCTCTTTATAAAGCTTCATCAATTGAGTCACAAAAGTGTTAAATTTTCCATCATCAATGTCTGGTTTTGAATGTAAAATCGACAAAACATCTAGCTTGATACCGGAATTCAAAATAGAGTTCATATTTTCCACCATAAATTCAATGGTTGTCGCAAAATGATTGATATTTCGATTTTTCTGAAGAAACTGAATAATTTCATCAAGTTTTCGTTTTGAATTGAATCCAAAATGCTTAAGAGTTGGATATTCTTTGCGGAGCCATTCATTTGATGTTCCAATGAAAATATTTCGTGGAATTCCATTCATATCATTGTCTCGCACATACAATTGCTTCAAATTTGTACAATGTTTGAGAATTCCATCATACATATCGCCATTGAGGTGACAATAAATGAATTTTAACGTTTCCATTTTGGTTAAAACTTTTCTAAAATTTTCAGTAATGTATAAATCACCCTGAAAAAATTCAATTTTTTTAAGCGATTCGAAATGATTCGTTTCAAAAAGTCTTAAATCACCATCTAATTGAAAAATACTCTTTACAAATGAACTGAAGCAATTAATTTCAGAATGATAAAATTCAGTGTAAATACTCCCATTTTCACCGCGCAAATGTCCAATAATATTATTACGAAAAAATTCACTAGAAATATTACGAAAATGTTCGCACGTCTGGGCAACGTTTGATAAATCGTTTACTGTTAGAAAATCCAAATATTCTTCCATGCAGTCATTATTCAGTTGAAGAATTTCCGGTAGCCGATTGATAATTTCAGAACTTTGTGGTGATGAAGGCGATGGTGGTGATAGTTCCGCTTTTGAAGAAATGAAGAATATTACAATTTTTATAATAAAAAAAACGACTTTTCGAAAATTCATGGAAATTAATTAATTCTGAATAAATTGAAATTTACCAAAGATATTTTGAGTCCCGCATGAAACAAAATGAATAAGTATCAAATAGAACATTTTTTTTTATTTTATAAATTGTTTTGAACACTTTTTAAGCCCGTGTCTGAACGAAACGATGCTAATGCCAATCTAAAAGATATTCGCAATATAAATGAGTTTAATTACTTTTCCGCACACAACTATACTATTGTAATCGGTCAAAAAATTAGGGGCACCCAAAAATAATTTTTCTCGCCATTTTGAACCTAGGAGAACACGAAAAACCAGTTTTTAGAGCGTCGTAATGTGAGTGTGTGGTACCCTGTACGCTGTGTGCAAAAATTTGTTAACACGATAGCTCATTCCCAATGAGCCCAAAAAAAATCTGATGATGCAGAATTGTTAGGATAGTTCAAGAATAGAAACCATTAAATTTTCAGCCATGGATGGTGACCGCATAGTGGATCCGTTAAATGGAGATATGAAAGGCTCCGAGGAAAAATGTTACACAGAAAAGTTCCGTGGAAAAATGTTATTATTCAGTGTATTCAATATACAAAAAAAAAACAACAAATACATTGAATAAAAGTCACCAAAATTGGCATTTTACGGCACGTTCGAAGTTCGAATAAAACTATTATTATTTCGCAAAAACATGTTATTTTAAAATAAAACGTAATGAGTTCGTAACAGAAATTGTATAAGTTTCATATGTTGAATTTTCAGTGCGGAAAAGTTCATCTTACGGATGTAAGACATCTTGTTTTCAATTCATTTTTGGGACAAGTAGAATTTACACGAAAGCACAGTGGTATTTGCGAAATTTGTTTAGACAAATTATTTTATTTATTTATAATTGCAATTATTACTAATAAATAATAATAAGGAATAACTTTAACCTCAAGTCTCTTGAGTCAAGAGAAAGAATAACGTAAATGAAATGTAAGAGTTACAAATATTATATACTATAATATGAAACGTGTAATTTGAATGCATAAAGTGAAGAAAAATAAATATAAATTCGATTCATTTAAAAGCTCAATAATCTTTACAAAAACAATATCTCATCGAAAAATGGTTTTGTTGTTGTTAAATGTATTATTATCTGCTTATAGAAATAGTAAGTACTTATACAATATTTGCAGTTCTTGCTATTACGAAATGCCAACATCTTTGGTAAAACTAAAATTCTTTTTAGAATTAGTGAAATTTGTTAATGAACAAATTATTTTTATTTGTAGCACATGTAAACGTAATGTTACAATCTTTTACTACTGTAGGCAAAAATTATTAAGACGTCAAACTATATTTTTTTAATTCTTTTAATTCTTTATTTATTCTTCCAAATCTATTTCGTCCCCTTTAAAATAGCCCCCCCCCCCCCTACAATTCACTTATGCCAAGGTATTCTTCACTCTTCGAAACAGTTGTTGTAGTCGATGGTCAGAAAGGAATTCAATTCACACAACGATTCACACTGAATCTCTTCTATTGACTCAAAACGATGTCCCCTGAGTGGACTTTTGAGTTTATTGAATAGTCAGAAGTCACACGGTGCCAAATTGAGCAAAAACGGTGGTTGTGGAACGATATGAGTAGAGTTTCTGATCAAAAATTCACGAACAATCCGTGCAGTGTGCGATGGTGCATTATTGTGATGCAAAAACTAAGAGTTGTTTTGCCACAATTCCAGCCTCTTTTTGCGAATAAATTCACGCAAACGATGCATAACACTCAAATAATATTGCTTGTTAACAATTTGGCCCGGAGGAACGAATTCCACGGACAACAATGGATTGATTCAATTAAATCTTCATCGACAATTAAAGGCTCAGCTGATGCTTCAACTTCTACGGTCAATGTAAATGCCGAAAAAACCAAACAAGTAATTCCATCTGAAGATTCTGAAGTCATTTTATTTATTTATTTATAGAAAGGTGTACAATTTACAAAAGAATGTTACAATTATAGTGTTGATTATGAGTAATAATAATTAATAATTGCCTACTAATTGCTGTTGCCATGTGAAGAGTGAATTGCATCAAAGCATCACACAAAATGATATCAGTTCTTTTGTGTCTTCAATTCAATGGATCGTCACACTATTTTAACCTCGTCAAGAGGTTTTTTGAATTAATATGGAATTTGGTCAATTTATTTTAAAATACGATGAGATGCACTTGAATTACATTTTCAAGAAGAAATGTTGAGTATTTGCAAATTTGTCAAGTATAAAGATCGAATTTGGATGCTTTATTATCTTTTCAAGTTGAGACGATTTAAATTTTCCATTTTATTGAATGCGTCTGAGGTGACAACGGTTTCCAAAGATTTTTGTGATAAATCAAAAAATCATTTATGAAGAGTCAAACAGTTTTGAGCAGAGATTGTAATCCTATTATTGGTCCAATGAAATTGAAGAGTATCGAGATTTTATTTTACTTGCCTTTTTTATGTGATTTCTGTTGCAATTCAATTTTGTATGCGGCCTTTATTCAAATTGAGAGACCCCGAGAGTGTGAACTGTGCTGTCACTATTCATCTGTCATACACACAAAAACCTCGTTCTCAATTCATTCCGTGGAAATTTATCTAAAAAGTGAGTATAATTGGTAATTGATTAATGTTTAATGAGATTTCCTAATTTAGAAGATTTGATTTAACATTTTAAATCGAGAAAAACACAGTTTTATTGTTTAAGAAGAAAAATCTCACGGGAATTGCATCATCATTTTTGCAAATTGAATAAAATAGCCGAAATTGTGATGATATGAAATGATTTGATATTTTCTAAGCACTTTCTCCGTATTCAATTATCTTGTAACAAGTTTCGTATTTCATTGTTATATTGTTGTTGTAAATCTGTTTTCGCGAAGTTTCTATTGCGCCATCGTTTTTTCATCAGAAAACGTGTTATTTTGATTTTGTTCATACAAAACACAATTTTTCACATTTCAATCAATTAATCCTCCTAGAAAATGAAATCAAGCGAGAGACCATTGTTAAAAAAGAATCATCAGATGGCAATGAAATTGGTTTCTCATTACGACAGACAAGAATTGATGATGGAAATGAAGCGATTCAAAAAATTAAATCAGAAAGTGAATTGGAATCGAATATTGATTTCGATCCTTTGAAAGATGAAATGGATTATTGTGAAGAAAAAAAGAAAAAAAATTAACGAAAATAGATCAGTACCATGTGATCAGAATGTCAAGCCGACAATTGATCCACACATCAATCGAAAGGAACCGACACCGAAACCAAAACCAATTCGCAAAAGAAGGAACGATGGACCTCGGAAACAAAACAAGCTGAAAATTCCATGGAATAAAGCAGCAAAAAAGAGGAAGATGTCTTGTGTGCAAATATAAAAAAGCAAATAAAACAAATTTCACAATACACATTCGAATTCACACTGGCGAAAAGCCAGTGCAATGTTGCATTTCTATGCAATGTTTGTTTCAAGAATTTTACACATAAGTCCGATTTGGTGCGACACATCAAAATTCATGGTCGAGAATTCCCATTCCAATGTTCGAAATGTGACCATGGCATTGAAACAGCATATTCAAGCAAAACACACCAATCAAAAGCCATTCGAATGTCAAGTTAACCAGAAGAAATTTGTTCAAAAAACTCAATTCAATCTACATTTCGCACAACATCGTGATCTGATCCCATTTCAATGCTTCAAATGCTTTGGAATATTTTTGAATGAAGATGAAAGAATTGTACATGAGAAAATGTGTCTCAGGCGTCAATATCAGTGCCACAAATGGCACAAATGCAACAAATAGACGATCCATAAATCATACTTGATGTATCATATGCAAGCTGATTACATTAGTGGAAAATCATTCTAATGCAAAATGTGCAAACGGTGCTTTGCCAACAAATCCTCCGTTTACAATCACATAAAATGCATTCATAAATCGAAAAATTTAACAAATTAATGAATCTTTTACAACTTTGAATTGGAATAATTTTTACTTTCGAATTACATTATTCCATTTTTGAAACTGAACTGAAATCATTTAAAATATTTATATCTTTAATGAATTGAATAAAACTTTGACAATCAGAAATAAATATTTGCAATTTCTTTTTTTTTGTTCTTGTTTGTCATGATTTTTCCTTCATTGCCGATGCTCCATTTTTTTCCGATTAACTGAGACGATTATAAGCAAAGAAATGAAAATGTTAAGAACTAATCACCAGAAGTGATGAATTCTTTTACTTTTCGGCACACACAATTCTATGTGCGTAAAAGTATTGCAATTGGTCAAAATTTAAATACACCTCAAAAACATGATTTCTTCTCATTTTGAACATCATAAAACACGAATTTGATGTTTTTAGAGGGGGTATTGTGAGTCTGTTCCACGTTGTACATTGAACGTTCTACGCAAAAATCAGGAATAGAAACCATTAGATTTTCAGCCATGGATGATGATTACCTAGTGGATCCGTTAAATGGACGGTTGTTGAGTGCAAATGATGATTTTTGTGTAAAAAGTGTCCAAAATAGGCATCTTACGGCGTTTTCGTCAAAGGAAACTCATATTTTTTTGCGACAAAATATAGGTCCTCGAATGCTGAAAAGTCGGTTTCATTGTTTGTTTGGTCCCCAGATGAGATTTTCGGTGGAAAATTACATCTTTGTTTATGAAAGTACGTAAAAATGGCATTTAATGACGTTCGAAGTTCGAATAAAACTATTATTATTTCGCATAAACAATTAGGTTTTGTTTTTCTACTTTCTTTGAATTTATTTTTATTTTAACCGTAAATGAAGATACTACATTTAAAAACCTTTGTTTTCTTTCCTTACACAGAAGTAAAAATGCAATTTTGAGTATAATTCGTAAGTCATTTTCGATTTACTTTGAACTTTACTTTATCTATTTAGATGAATAAATAAAGAATTTTCATTTTATAACAAAATTCCGGGTTTCGTTTGGGCACAGTAGTACATATACAAGAATATTAACAAAATGTCCAAAAAAATTACGAAATTTTAGCTTAGAAATAGTTTTAGTTTCATATGGTTTTTTACTTTTTATATTTTCAATAATTTAAAAGTATTCTAACTCATAAAGTATTTAAAAAAAAACAATTCATTCAAAATATTGCAAATTATGTTGTCAACATGAGTCCGTAACTCAGAATTTTGATGAGAAATCGGGAAATGTCATTTGTTCTAGTAAGATGGTCGAGAGGGCGCTGTCGATTCTACATTGAAATATCCATAAGAAAGCTCCCTCTTTACCAAAAATCTTGCTATTGTCCAACAAAAAGTGGGTACCATTTCCAGTAGTTGATTAAATTGTTGTATAATAATTAGTCGGAATGACGCAGAACCATAAAGTACGATAACCCTGTATTGAGGACCTAATTGCAAAATTTAATAATTGTACATTGGGTTATATCCAGACCAGTTCATGTACTGAATAATTATTTGCTGATGAATTTATTTGCTAAATTTATTCGCTAAATCTTAATAATTATTCAGTACATGCATCCATCGACAGCAATTGTCAATTGCGCATAGAAACTAGCGCCCTCTGAGAAGTGTATTCTATGTTATTGTTGTTGTATTTTGACAATTGCTGTCGATGGGTGAGTACATGAACTGGTCTAGTTATATCATTCATACGAAATGATAGTGTTTTGTAATAGTTGATTCTTCTTTGAGAAAAGTTTCTCATCTCAAGAAAGGACGTACTACACCGCCCCCCCCCCCCGAGCTGGACGTTGTCAGTATCTATGAATAAAATACTGAATTTTAATAAATATTTAGTAAAATTCTGTATTTTAATACGAAAATTACTCATACTAACAAAAAATCGCAATTAGAAAATTTCGGTTCCAAAAAGGTAATTTTTAAATATTTGTGTTATTCATATTAAATAAAGTGAATTGCCTTTTTATAGGTATCTCGAGATAGTGTAACATTTCCAAATCCTGTAAGATGAACGGGTTGCTGAGTGACCATTATGATGGTTGGAAATATCCTTTGAATTTCGATTGGCATCAAATACCAATCGGTGTAAAAAATACCATCATCCAACTCTTCAAAATGGACACAAACTCTTTCACCAAATTCACAATAGAAAAACAGTATAATAAATGACCATAACAATAATATAATTGGTTGAATGACATCTGTGAAATTGCCTTTGATCTGTGCATAAATAATATTGTAGACGATAGAAATGTGTAAAAACAAAAAATCTTGACATCGGTACTTAACTATTTCCATTTGAACAACCAAAGATAAGGAACAAGTAGATGAAATTCCCCATGGGAAAACCGCCATGATTACAAACTCATATAAGTCCGAGACGGAATTCACCAATCTGTAATTAATTTTTGAAAAAATTAACTACATGCATTTCTTTCATCAAGTAAGCGAACACTGAGCCTTTCCATAGTTTTTGTTGTTGTATATGATTAGTTCGAACTCTCACCACTTTCATTCACAATGCAAATCAAATGCGCTTGAGTGAGGCGCTGTTTGTATGTTGTTCGGTAAAGGCTCAATGCTCGTTAAATAAGTAAAATAATTTTAAAAATTACGCAACTTTTTCGCTGCGCACTGAAATTCTATGAATTTTGAAAGATTCCTTTTAGGTTTCACTTGGTCATTAGTTTTGTTGCAATTATTGATGACATTCACTTCTTCTTTGAGATCGGTTGCAAATGTTATCAATAGTTCACACGATCCAGTTATAACAGATATATGACAAACACCAACATTGAATAGAAAATAGATCGATACCATCTGAATTATAAAGGCGATTAAATATCCATGAACGTTTCTCCAGTCGAATGGTAACCTAGAATAGTATCCAGTATTCGGAATAAAAAAAAAAATAGAAAAAATCACAAAAATTGTGATTGCATCAAATTTACCACATTGGAAACGGCAGCATAAAATTCTCCGTATCCGATTTCGATGTATAGTACAAGAAAAACGTCATAAAAAATTTTGACATCAATATTATCGGAAGTGATATTTTGATTAGAGCAAAATGAAAGAAATTTGTCAAATTTTCCAACTTTTCATGCACTTCCACATAAATATTGACCAATTTTAAGTTTTCTAATCCTAAAATATTTTAACTATGATTACGTTTATTCTCGATTTAATTCAAAACATTTCGAATTACGTTTTTCAATAACACTTTCAAAATCCGCAATCAATATGTCAAGTTTGTGCATGAACTCAATGAACACACAAACTATAACGTACATGGTGCCAGATAAATAAATTGATTCACTAAATTCGATCAATGTTTTAGCTTTAAAAATCATAAATATTGTCGATAAAAAGGTGAAGAAAATCAAGATTATCAATATAATGACATTTTTGAGATTAAAAGCACTTGTTTGAAGAGTTTCGGTTGTCTTTTTGTTAATCCCCAAAAACCGAAGATACTTTTGTATTCTTTGGAAAATTTTCATCATTATCTCTTTATATCGTTCGTTTTTTTCAAACAGTAAATTCTGACTGAAGAATACTTCAGTTTGCTTCATAACAATTGCAAATAGAATATTAATTATTGGAGGTCACTAATTTTTTAATTTTAAATTATTAGTAATTTGACATGTTTGACAACAAAAATATATAATTGTATTTAAGAATATTTGTTTGGAATTTTAAATGCAATTATGTATTTTTGTTGTCAAATATTTTCAATTTCAAATTTGCTCTAATTTATTACAATCATTGATAATTTTTATGAAATGGAAAACAATAATTAGATTTTTAGGCCAAGTTTATTTTGTACGAAAAGCAATTGCAGTTAGCCGACGGTCCCGAAATAACCAACTAAAAAAAATAGTTAATTGCATACATTGTTGACTATGGTTGACTTTAGTTGACTATAGTTGACTATAGTTGATTTATAACTACTTTTTGTAATGGAAATGTCAACCATGAGGTTCCAAAATATTCAGTCATTTGATTTCCACACGGGATGAATATGATGTCTTATGAATTGTGATTATTAATTTCGGAACATTTACTTGACAAAAGAAAATATTTGAAATAAATTTTTGTCTTTAATAAATAATGTATTTCATAATTTTTGACACCACATAATATGAATTATGGTCGAAATGGGTATAAAATGTGTTGCTTCATTGAGAACAACCAAAAATGATTTGTAACTGTGTGCATGAATCGTTTGAAATTTTCTTATTTTGTGGCTAAAAATGCATTTGTTCGAAACACTTTTTTCAATCCGCAAGAAAATTCTTCTAGTTTGGGACTGCTTTAGTTAAAGAATTAAGTTTGGTTTATTATGGAAAAACATAGAACATGGTTTTTTAAGACAAAATATATTGAATTCGCCTCAGATATTGGATGAATTATATGCGTTGGATTTGAAGTGCGGAAAAGTTCATCTTACGGATGTAAGACACCTTGTTTTCATGTGGGATGGTGGAATGCCAATCCACAATCACAATTAAACAAACCGACGAAGAATCATGAAGTATGAAAACCCTGTGTTGAGAACCTAAGATTAAATAATGAAATATAAATCCATTACCACTTCTTGTAACAAAATTAATAACACGAATACCTTTTTAAAAGTATCTCGAACCAACGCAATATTTCCAAAACCAGTGATAGGAACCGGTTGCTGTGTGGCCAATATGATGGTTGGTAACATTTTTTGAATTTCAATTGGCATCAAATACCAATCGCTCTCAGAAATACTTTCATCCATTTCATTAAATTCAACGCAAACTCTTTCACCAAATTCACAATAAAAAAAAATGATAATGATTGACCACGACAACAATACACACGGTTGAGTCAATGCCATTAAATTGCTTTTAATCTATTATAAACAAAATAATCGATAGAAATATGGAAAAAAAATCATATTCTATTTTTGCAACTTAACTAGTTCCATTTGTATAACCAAGGTGTTACAGCAAATTGTTGAAAACGCCCATATAAAGAGAAACGTAATGATGAATTCATACAATTCGGAAACAGCAGCAGCCAGTCTAGAAATATTTCAAAAACAATTTCTCATTATTGATATTGAATAAAATTATTTTAAATTTAAAAGAAAAATATATTAAAATAAACTGTACCCTTTTGCACAGCAATGTAAATCTATAAATTCGGAAATATTTTTCGAAAGTTTCACTTTTTTCATCAATTTGATATTTTGATTCAGTGTGTTGAATTCTCCTTTAAGATCGATAGCAAATGTCATCAAGATTTTACACGATCCAGTAATAAAACTCATATGAAATACTCCAACATTGAACAGAAAATAAACTGAGACAAATTGAAAAATGAAAGCGCACAAATATCCTTGAACTGTTCTCCAATTGAATGGTAACCTAAACATTGTTTGACAAACAATAAATGTATTTGAGTATTTTTGGATTCTTAAATAATTTCGCTTGCCACATTGGAAATGGTAACGTAAATGCCTCGATTCCTGCATCAGTTGTAAAGTACAAGAAGAAAGACAATATAAATTGTGGCATCATTAAAAGCGGTACTGACAGATTAACAAGTGCTAAATCAAATAAATCTGTCCATTTTTCCACCTTTTCAAGGATTTCCGTATAAATGATCGCCGATGTTGAATTTTCTAATCCTGAAATAGTGTATAATTCTTCGTTAAATCCAATTATTATTCAAGATTTTATTTGATTTTCTTCAACTAACGTTTTTCAACTGCATTTTCGAAATCTGCAATCAATTTTTCGATTTGTTGCATAAATTCAATGAAAGTTAATGCTATTATATACATTGTGAGTGATATATAAATTGATTCACTAAATTCGTTCAATGATTTTGCTTCAATGAATATAAATATTGTCGATAAAATGCAGAAAAGGATGAAAATGATTAAAACCATGATATTTTTCACATTGAATCGGCTCTGATTGGGAATTTTTCTGATGTAGATTCCAACAACTTCCATTGATATTTTAAATTTTTGAAAAAATGTCATTCTTTCCACTTAGATAACTAAAAAAAAAATGTGTTGATGTCTTCCAATACGAATAATGACTGAGCACAAAAATCAATCTCAGTTTTCTATGTAGTTATCAGTGCAGTTTTATCAAAAGGACAATTACTAACAAACTGAATTTCAATTATACGTTGGCAGTTACTGGCACTTAATATATGCTTAAGTCAAATTCACAAGTTATCGATTAAAATCGATAGCAAAATTAATTGATACTTTCTTTTTATCCATAAAATAGACAAATGATTTTTTAAGTGATAATTCACACTAAATTCACTAGGGTGCATGAAATTTGAAAGTTGAATTAGATGTAATTATTAATTTGTATTGTGGCTCTTGCATCATTTGCGTTCAAAAAAGTCCCAGAACAGATAGACTTTTAATTATTGGTGAAACTTGAATCATTGATTTCAATTTTGAATTACCGAACAAATTCCATAAATACCCAATCATATAAAATTATAGTTTACATTTATATTTTAAAATGTGAAGCACCCTAACATGCACGCCCATGATATTAAGAAAATGTGTAATTGCTCGTATTGTTCGATGACATAAAAATCGATTTGCTGTAAACTTACAAAATCATGAACATTGACTTAATTTGATGTTTTCTATACTGAGCTTGATAATATTATTTCACAAATATGATTGTCTGAAATAGATATTTGAAAATCTCCGTTAAAAAAACTTATGTTGAAATAAAATTAACTGAAACTTGATTTGCAACATTAACTTTGGTTGATTTATAAATTAGAAATAAGGTTAAATGCTTCAGTCATATTGATTTGAATTCTATTTTAAAAATCTATGCACCACTGAAATTGTCAGCCGATTAAATTGTCAAAGTTATTCTGAAATTGAGTTGAATTCATTCAATTTCAATTCTTTATTACTGTAATGAAAATAATCAACTAGTTCCATATCCACAACTAACATACATTTTGAAAATGCTCCAAAAGAAAGCCATCGTAATAATAAATTGATATGATTCCGTTAGTGATTCCAATATTTTATACAAACCAATTTGTAAGCTTAAAAGACAAACACCAATCTGAAATGCAAACTATATGGGTACAAACTGAATGAGAAATCCTATCATGTAACCATATGGTTAGATCGCCAGTCAAATGGACACATACATCGAAATAAACGATAAAAAGTCCTTCTTTTCATAGAACAATGAAATCATTGATACTAACAATTTCTTACCGTTTTAAGTGAAAAATAAAGAATTTTGGTTCACTTTTTGACATTCACATTCATAGTAGTGACGGAAATCGGATTTTCGAGTCCTGAAATAAAATAAACACAAGAATTTTCAAATATATTGATCCAAAAGGTTTATAAAAGATTCAAAGAAATTACGTTGATTAATGGGATTTTCAAAATTTTTAGTCAATTTCGATAACTTTTGGGTAATCGCGAATGAATAGATGCTAGCCAAAATAGATATTGTTAAATATGATGAATGGAAAAAATCCATTAAAGATTTTGCTTCAAATAAAACAAAGCCACAAACAATCAATAACGAAAAAAACGACGATTTTTACATTTTCTCCAATGAATGTTTAACTCGAGTACACACCTAATGATTTAGGCGGCTTATGAAATATTTGAAAGATTTTCATTATGGTTTTGACCTAAACTCTTTTAAAAAAAATTCGATATAAAACTGAACAATAGAAGGTGTCCGATAAATTTAAAGCTTGTTCACAGTGACTTGCAGTTAAAACAATTGAAACTTTTGATCAATTCTAATGCAAATACTACATATTCATTTCAATTTTGAACTGGATTAGGGCTCTTTTTTTCAAGGGTAACATAATTTTGCAAATTTCCATTGGATTGCAGTCGTCAATCATTGGCCTGTTTGTATGGATAAATCATTCATGATGCCTTTGATTTGAGTCTTCAATCGGTGAGTATTGATTCTTATGAAAAGTATAATTGTCAAAATGACACTGGGTTTGATATGACAATATTTCAACATGACAGTATGCCAAATGTTGTGAATTCGTCAAATGAATATCGGGTCACAGTATGCATGAGAGTATTGTAATGTTCAAAAGAAAGCCCCTTTTAAGTTTGCCACCGTACACCATATTGAGCATCAATCTTTGTAACAGGTCGTTAGATAAGTCTTTGGACTGACATAAAGATGGAACTACTGGATTTAAATCCATGATGGTATTCGATAGGGACAGCTTTCAGAGGACTCCTGACAAAATTTGAACCAACTCTGTCTACTCTTTACAAAAATAGTGAGTCTTGGCTCAATGCACCTTACACTTTTCTCTACATAAAGAAAATTGGAAAGATATTTTACTGTAATGTGGATACATTTTTCTACAGAAACAATATCGGACAATCAAAATTATTGTTTGATTGTATTATTTGGAACTTCTGCTATAAATTGGGTATAATTTTCATTTAATACACTTCGAACAGAAAAAATATATCATAAATTTCATTTTTTAGAAAAAAGTCGTGTACAGTAGAACCTCACAAATGTCGGGCTGAGAGTAAAAACGGTTATAGTGATCTTACCTCCTGCTCACTCTCACAGATATATCCATAAGCGTGAGCAGGAGGTAAGCTCACTTTAACCGTTTTTACTCTCAGCCCGACAAATTAGAAGCTGTTTGTATTTCGGGAACTTCTAATTTCTGAATTCTTCTAATTTCAGAGGTAAAAATTGTTAAATCAAATTTATGTATTATTCACATAAATGACAAAGGAATAACACCAAAACATTACTTTTGCATGCAAATAACACCTTTACTCAATATTTAGATAGTATCTCAGTATTATCAGTTGCTTCACCATGATAAAACTATTTTTTTAACAATAATCCACTGAAATTAACGAATTATCAATTGAAAAAATTGGTTTAGTTCAGTGATCGTTACAAAAATTTACAAAACTGAATATTCTCGCAAATATTTCTCACTTTAGATTGCATTGTTTTGACAGATAAAAAAGGGATCTTTTCGAAACAGACGGACTGTTTGTATGAATACGAAAAGTCTTAGAGCATGTTGGTACATTTTAATACGTGAAGGGCTATTTGTTCTTTGACAGTCACAAATACTCATGCATTTCTTCAAAGAAGAACAACATCTTACATCTCTCTTTCACTCACATCATCATTCGATCGTGTTCATTGCAAACATGAACGAAATAAAGTGAAATAAAGTGTTGGACACAGCAGCCATAATTTCATCCTTATGCTGTTTGATGTAACTGATTGCAGACTCTGAAACATCATAATCAAGAGCCAACCGATTCGCTTTAACACCTTCGTTGAGTTTCTGAAGAATTTGCACTTTTTGCTCAACCGACAATGTTGTCTTCTTCCGTTTTTTACTATTCGATGACATATTTATTCAAATGTAATCGTTTGCAAATTTTTTCCGAACGAAATTATACAATGAGCGGGTAAATGATTGACGCACTACTGACGAGACACTGACCATTATTTCACCGCATATGCATACAAACACTTGCTGCGAGAGCAAGCATTTCCAATGGATACTGAGATTCATTTCTCTTTTGCGTTTTTCATATTAGCTGTGATTCTTCGCTGAACAAAACATGCATTTCAATAAAATGACTCGGAAATTAGAAGAAAACTTCTAATTTCAGAATCAGCAATGGTACGAAAATGCCTCTTCTAATTTCGGAGGTCTTCTAATTTGTGAATCTTCTAATTTGTGAGGTTCTACTGTATTGCTAAAATTTATTAATTAATTTTATGAAATCGTATCATATTGTATTGAAATGGTATTGAATACTGTAGAGGAGCATTGAAAAAAAAATGTCAGACCATTTAAACGACATATTACATCAACTTTTCAATAAAAAAATTCCATCGAAGAACATGTAATGCTTATAATCGTCTAGAACAGATCTATTTTCTAGAACGCTCTATTTGAATTTTTTTCAATTGTTAACAATCAATTGTTTGTAGATTAATCTACTTGGATATGCCGAAATATTATTGTTAGTTCGTTTAATCGATAAACGTAATAAAACGCACAACAATTCAATCACATAATTGTTGTTATTATATGACGCTTTGGGGTTTCGTAATTCCAGTATCATTCTTGATACGCAATTACTAATTATAGATCAGGCTTTATCGTTATCAACAAACAATTTTCTCAAGTTGCTTAGAATTGTCAATTTTGAGTAAATATTTTGATTGTTAATGAACTGTATTTTAAGAATTATTAGCGAATTATAAATAATTTTTCAACTTTATATAGCAAATATTTTGAACAGAGTATGAATTACTGCATCACAACACAATTTTATTTAAATTATATACAAATGTCTATAAGGTTAAATAATGTGTAACAAGCTCAAGTGTAATTTAGAATAATTGACAATTATGTTTCAATGAAGTCTATGACGATAATCAGTGAAATCATGAGAAATATCATCGGATTCAAGACGCTTTATATCTACTAAATCAAAACTTGTTTGATTGAATGCCATTTTAGTATTCAAATAAATCCATTCTTCTACATAAAATGTTAATTTAGTCGCATTTGATAATTTTGCACGTTCTTCACTAAGTAATTTTATATTGAAAACCAGATTTCTCATGTATGGACTTCCATGACTTAAGGGGGAAGAAAAACTAAATTTTCTTAATTTCGGCAAACGTCTGACGAATGGCAGAATTCTATCAAATTGATCGTAAGAAACATACAGATAATTTAGATTTTGGATTTTATCAAGCGAAGCTTCCAAATCATCGATTTGGAATGTGTCAAAAAGATATAATTGTTCCAAATTGACCATCTGAGATAAATTGAAATGCTTTCCACCATGACCGGCATGCAGTGCCTTACAAAAAGATACTAGCCATCGGATAGATAGATAGAAACGATATATCTATCCGATATTTTCGCGGATATATGCATGCGGTACACGGTACTGTACATTATGGAACGCAATCGTCGCCGCATACCATATACACATGAATAGCGGTTGTTTTATTGTAATGGCTGTGAGTTAAATTATTCTTTATTAATTATTAATTATTAATTCATAATTATTTTATTAATTAATTAATTAATTTTTTCCAAATAATTAATTTTTTCCAAATAATTAATTTTTTCCAAATTAATTTTTTCCCAAATAATTAATTTTTTTCCCACATAATAATTAATTCTTTTCCTAATAATTAATTATTAGGGAAAAAAATTAATTTTTTGGAAAAAATTAATTATTTGGAAAAAAATTAATTATTTGGAAAAAATTAATTATTTGGAAAAAATTAATAATTATGTGGGAAAAAAATTAATTATTTGGAAAAAATTAATTATTATGTGGGAAAAAAATTAATTATTTGGAAAAAATTAATTAATTTGAAAAAAATTAATTATTTGGAAAAAAATTAATTATTAGGAAAAAAATTAATTATTATGTGGGAAAAAAATTAATTATTTGGAAAAAATTAATTAA